>OY284481.1:43096223-43196435 GCA_958336345.1 Dorcus parallelipipedus
TCCAAGTGCAAGATATGATAGATACAGTGACAGCTAAATCACTGAAGAATTATTCTTCTTGTAGTCCAAGATATTATGGCTTACCAAAAATTCATAAGCCAACTTTGTCTTAGGCAAGTTTATTATGAATGTAAAAAAATTTTTTAAAGAAAACAATAACTTAATAATAATTCAATCTGATAAAGGTAATGTAACAGTTGTTTTAGATAAAGATTATTATAATAATAAATCTTTAGAGTTATTAAATGATATTAATTATTATCAGATTTTAAAGAGAGACCCTACTAGCATATTACAACAAAAAGCCAACAAAATTGTTTCTGAATTAAAAACTGCTGATATGATAGATACAGTGACAGCTAAATCACTGAAGAATTATTCTTCTTGTAGTCCAAGATATTATGGCTTACCAAAAATTCATAAGCCAACTTTGTCTTTACGGCCTATCATATCTTCAATTAATTCACCTAACAGTAATTTATCACAATTTCTTACTGAAATATTAACAAATGCCTATGATAAAAGTAATGAATATTATGTTCAAGATTCCTTTGAGTTTTCTGAGTTTGCTAATAACAGAATAGTTCTAATTAATTATGAAATTATTAGTCTAGATGTTGTCTCACTTTTTACCAATATATCTTTGGAATTGGTTTTGCAAAGTATTGAAAAAAACTGGGAAGAAATAACTAAGGTATGTAATCTGTCTAAAGAAAGAATGATAATGATAATCAAATTCCTTTTCGATTCTACTTATTTTAAGTTTAATAATACTTTTTATAAACAAATCCTTGGAACACCTATGGGTGCAAATATATCTCCAATTATTGCCCAATATGTAATGGATGATTTATTAAATGATTGCATACCTCAGTTATCATTTGAAATACCTTGGCTTAAGAAATATGTTGATGACATTATTTGTGTAGTTCCTCAAGAAGGTATTGATGAGATTTTAACAGTCTTCAATAATTATAATCCTAATATATAATATATAATATATAATCCTAATATATAATAATTTACCATTGAAAGAGAAACAGACAGAAGTGTTCCTTTTTTGGACACGAAAGTTACACGCTCACAGAACAATACAATCATTATTGATTGGTATACTAAACCCATTAGTTCTGGACGTTATATAAACTTTCATTCCTGTCATCCACACAGAATAAAAATTAAAATGATTTTAGGATTAAAAAACAGAATAGAAAAAATTTCTCATCCCTCCTTGTTGATAAAAAATCTTCATAAACTAAAAAACATTCTTTTAAAGAATAGTTATCCTAATGCAATGCCTAATAAATTAATTTTCAATACTCGGCAAAGAATAGAACCCCAATCACAAGATAATAATAATTCAAGATTAAATGATGGTAATAAAGTTTTCAGATCATTAAAATTTATTCCTAATCTTACATCTCGACTAATAAAAGTAATTAAGAACAAAAACATTCACATTGCAACAAAAAATTTATTAACAATTAAGGCCTTATTTACTAAAGTTAAAGATCCTTTTGACAAACTCCAACAAATTAATTCTATTTATGAAATTCCATGTCTTGATTGTGATTCTGTTTATATTGGACAAACATCCAGAACTCTTCACTCCAGAATAATCTCACATAAAAGTAATATTAGAGTCAGACCTTCTGCTTGCTCTTTATCTGAACATGCCAATAAACAGGACCATCACATCAATTTTCAAGATGCAAAAATACTGGATATTGAACCTAATTTGAATCAAAGAACTTTTATTGAAATGTGTCATATTTTTAGCAATAATAAAAGCATGAATAAAAGAACAGATATTGAGAAACTTAGTTGCATTTACACATATTTACTAAATTTTAAAATCACTTCTAAAAATTCTTAATCTAAAAATATAAAATTTATAACATCATATTGCTTTGTCTCAAATAAACAAATTTACTGTCAATTCAATTTAGTGTCAAAAATAATTTGTCAACAAAAAAAATTTTTAACTTGAAACTTCTTACTCATTAAGGAGTAAGTAAAAATTTGTATTATTAATTTAATGTCATTTAATTATTAAGAATTCATATTGTGTTTATATTTATTCTAACATGTAATGATTAAGTTATTGAAAAATAAAGTCGTTTTCAAATTCAAAAAATTCAATTAATTGTTAATTAGTGCCATGTTTTTGTAGAAACCTTGAAAAATTTTTCGAAAGCTCGGTTAAACTTTAAAAGAGTATTAATTACCGCCCTCTTGACTGCAGCCCTGTTGAAGAATTTAATTGTCATATAAGAATGTATACATACAGGGATATCCACATAAACCGTTCGTTAAAAGTTTTCAAGGTTGCAGTTCACGTAGATATTTGAAATTTAAGGAGCAAGGGTTTTCCGTAGAGATTTCTTTAAATAAAATAAAATTGTCTTTGTACCACTTCCGGTTGTACCGGAAGTCGCTATCAACTCGCTTATTTTAAATGGAATGCTATATTTTTTATCAGGTTTTTGAATTCTACATGTAAAAATATGTTAAGTTGCAATACATTTCGTTTTATAAGATCACAAGCGTCCTAAGAAAAAGATGATTAAAGAACTATTAAAATTTGTGAATTTCCACTTGCCAAATTCTATTTTCTTTGGTTGACTACAAAATTTGTAGTAACAGTAATCGTTGTTATAATTTCCATGCTATCTTAATAAAATTAAAAATATTTGACCTATTAAAATTGTAATTTTCTATGAATTAAATCGAAAATGTTTCATAACTCAAAAACTGTTAAAGTTAGGTATAGGGAATGTAGTACAGTTCGACGCAGCATTTGATTCCACATACAATGGTGCATTAAAATATCGGTCATTCCATTTGAAAAAAAGTATTTTTCTGTGTTTGAATATCTTCGAATGGAGCGGTGCGTTTTAGACACCCTGTAACTTAATAGATTATGCTGATGGAATTTTTAAGAACCTTAAAGCTTCAACTATAATATTAGCTATTACAAATAAAATTGCTTCAATAACAGCTGTGTTATAATTTTTTGAAAATCAGATTGCAGAATCCAAATTTCTAAGTAAATTCAAAATATCTCAAAAATGATGCATTTTAGAGATAGGGAAATGTATTGCAATTTAACATATTTTTACATGTAGAATTCAAAAACGTGATAAAAAATATAGCATTCCATTTAAAATAAGCGAGATGATAGCGACTTCCGGTACAACCGGAAATGATAGAAAGACATTTTATTTTATTCAAAGAGATCTCTACGGAAAACCCTTGCTCCTTAAATTTCAAATATCTACGTGAACTGCAACCTTGAAAACTTTTAACGAACGGTTTATGTGGATATCCCTGTATATATGTAAGAATTTACTTTTTGACGAGTGGTCGTCAGATGGCAATACCTATTAAAGTTTGCTCAATTGTCGTCAGTTGTCGCTGGCGAAACTGAATGCATATCAAAAGTGAAGAGGCCACGGAAAGAACGTGTTAAGTCATTGTTTGTTAATTTTACAGGAGAGCATTATTAAGGTTTAAAGTCTCATGGAGAAAAATAGAAAAATTGTAACTGAAACTTAAAATACCACGCGTACTAAACACGCTTTTTACTTGTGAATTGGGCAGTTAGTAATTCGATGTAGTATGAATTACTGACTTAACACGTTCTTTGCGTGGGCTCTTCAAATTTAATTTAACAAACTGGTTCTAGTGAAGATGTTGTATACAATGTAAGTAGTGTCTGTTGAATATCATTCCGAAATTTAAGATTGCTGAAAGTAGTTATATAACCATCGAAATACAAGTGTTCGTAACAAACGCGATTTTTCTGAAAACCAAGGAATGTGAGACGGCTCATAGTTCGTAGAAGTGTTTTAAAGGAAACAAAAAACATTTTTTTCTACTTTGCGTTCACAATGGATTCATTGTGACACCAAAAACAGTTTCACAATGAAGCTCATTGTGACACTGTTTTTGGGGAAATTTTAGTCATTTTTAATTGAAAATATTTAATAGATTTTACAAAATAACTCAGTATTTATTTGTTACTTAACAATATACTCACAATGAAGCTAGATAAGAAAAATTAATAACTTGTTAATGTGACTTTTGATTAAAACGAAAGGTTTTCAGTGTTGCCACGCGTTACAACTAAAATTCCCCATATACTAAGAAGATCCAATATTTTTCATATTTTTGTTCAATAAGTGACGCAAAGTAGAAAAAATAGTATATTATACACGTTTCACAAGAGGCATTGTAACACTCGTTCCGTTGGGCCACTCCTAGCTCGCTACGCTTCGCTAGTCGTGCCCCAACCCCACTCGTGTTACAATAAGCCTTCTTGTGAAACTTGTATAATAATATACTATTATTGTGTGAAGTTCCGTTTGGTAAAAACTTAATAATTTATTATGTATAAGGACTTGTAATATAGAATTTTATATCAAGGAGAAATTAACATCTAAGTCGGTTGCAGCCGCCACCCCTCCCCGACAAGTTCTGAGCTTGGGGTAAAAGTGGGTGAAAGGGGAAAAAATTGACATTTATTTCCTAAAAAAAATTATGTTTATTTACATTCGTTTTATGTCTTTTATTTACTTTCCATGTAATATAATTTAAAAAGAAAATGTATTTATAGCCTAGTAGAAGAACGTGCTATGTATTTTTAAGCAGAGACTAAAACCAGGTTATTTCTAGAGGGTTGTTGTAAGATGGCGCGCCTGCGCTTGATTAAAATGAACTGCATTGACTGTCCGTTCTTGTTTTCCTTTTCTCTGACTTTCACTGACATTGAACAATTTTCATTGACATTATGGGCATTCAACAAACAAATCGATTTATTACAATCAGATTGAATCGATTTAAATCGAAAATGAAAACACTGGACGGTGGCGTGACCGGTATAACCCTATTTTCTATATTTGGTACTTAACTTTTCAACAATAGCAATATTACAATATATTAGCAGTGCGGTTAAGTTATTTCTCAAATAAATCCCCGAAATAAACAATACACTGTTATAAACAACTCGCATACACGACACAAACTGCAACGCCATATTTAATCGCAGTTGAACAGTAAAATTTTTACGATGGACAATTTCATGATCGATGTTGAATCGATTTAGATGCATTGAACGCTAAACAGTATGCAATGATAAATAAATTGTGAATCGGTTGCGTCCGTTGCATGCCCCTATTGAAATTGGAGTATTAAGTTATTTTTTAAAGGAACACTGGCAATAACAAATGTTATTGATGCTAAATTTTAATTCCGAGGTAGAAAAACAAAGTAATATTTCTAGGTACTTGTTTGCCTGTTCTTAAGCTAAAGAATTCGAATAAAAAGAAAAAGAGAAAGTAAATGTCAATTTACCTATACCTATATTTATCCATTAATTTTATGTAAAATGAAAAGAAAGATATGTAAGGTCGCAAGCATAGAAAACGGGCCATGTCTTGAAGCTAAAATGCTCAAAATCTAACTGTGTGGTCGTACTTTTCGATTTCAGAACAATGTAATCGTCATTGAGATGTCATTATTATATTACGACATTATAACTTAAGCTGTAAGATGTACAGCTACGGAATAAATGTACCATATGTCCAAATAAATTTCTGATAAAGGTAGGTCATGGACGTATAAAAGTCTACAACACCAAGCGTTTTTGAAGTTGGTGACATATCAAGCTGTAAGATATGGCCAACTAAACTTCAATTTTACTTAACTACTCAAGAACTGGACAATATTTTAATGTAAATAATGTAATAATTTATCTTCCATGGCCTACCTTTATCAGAAATTTATTTGGACATACGTTATAAGGTTGTTCGGAAAAAAATGTCGTTTTCTTTTTAATTCAGAATGTTTATATAAACATAAGTATATAATATATACATATAGTATATACATAAGTATATTAAATTTGATTAAGCTACATAATCACCATTTGCATCAGTGATCTTTTGCCATCTTCCTGCTAGCAATTATATACCACGATGATATCAGCCAACTTTTGTGGAATCAAGAAATTCTAGACATAATACATTTTTTTACGAACAACCTAATATTTAGTTTACACTTTAGAGGGGCTATTCTGCAACTTATTAATAGGCTGTTAAAATTTAAGGGTACGTTAAAATTCAAAGTAGATCCTTGTAATTGGTAACGAAATTTAGGAACCCTTTAAATTTAACGTCTTCGATGCAAAATAGACCCTTAATGCCCGTATGCAAAGGTTATAACTACCTTATGACATAAATTGAAAAACTAAGATGAATTATTCCGAAGACTTTCTTGAATTTGGTGATTATTTTGAAGAAGTAGAAAATAGGCGATATATTCGTGATGGCCAAAATCCTTTCAGAGAGTGAATGTAAACGAAGATATCGGTTTTATAAGGAACAAATTAGAGATATTTTCTTACCTCTCGTTAGAGATAGATTAATTAAAATAAATCACGAATGTATTGTCGAGGTATTCTATTATTTTCTACATTTTCAAAATAATCACCAAATTCAAAAAAGTCTTCCAAATAATCCATTTTAATTTTTCAATTTATGTCAAATTTTGATTTATGTCATAAGGTAGGTATAACCTAAGAAATTAAATTAAAAGTAAACCTTTCCTTTGAAAAATGTCTCTGACTGGGTTTCTCAGTCCTAGTTTAATTTTAAACTCCTGTTTATTTCCATAGAAACAATATTGTTTTTATAATGGCTACCATGGGAATAAACAGGCGTTTAAAGTTAAACTAAGACTGAGAAATCCAGCCTCTGCAACGCACAATTTGATATGAAGTTAGCTTTAAGTATCACTTTTTCCTTAAGTAATTTGATATGAAGTTAGCTTTAAGTATCACTTTTTCCTTAAGTACACCTTGAGATTTGTCTATGCATGTGGCCCTAAATATTCTAATGTAAACTCAGAAAAAGCTTTTAGTAGTGTAGCAATAAAATTTATGAGAAAATTTTTTGATATTAAGTGTCAGGAACTGTAAAGATTGATAAAATGCCTCGCAATTATTTGATCAAGGATGAAAAGTAAAACATACAAATGAAAGTGTAAACTATATTGATTCCCCGACTGTACAACATTTAGAAATGTCGTTTAAAGTTATGTACTATAAAAAAGCGTCCCGTTTTCTATGCTCACGACTGCACAATAAAGAATCTTCAATGTATTTATTTATTAGATTCTGTCTGAATGCGAATATAAGTACATGTGTAGATATACTCTTTACATATTTTTATAATAATTATTATTGCGCTTTTATTGAAATCTAACGAATCCGTGCGTCAGGCACAGACAATGGAAAAGTTTACTCATCTTCGAAATATAATATTTTTTTAAATAATAGTTAAATATATACCAAAAGTATCAGAGTGTTGAAAAATATTTTAAAAGTCTAGGAACGACTTGTGACGTCACCTCTTCACATAGTCGAGCGCCACACAGTTGCGTAAAGTATTATCAAAATCACGAGATGAGCCCTGCGTCGGTCATCAATCACCAAAATTGTAACCGACAAATGTTTCAGTATTATTTCTTTGTCAACGGTGAATAAGAAAAGGATGGAGTTATGTTTTATATGTTTTCTAATTCAAAGACCTACGCATTGCGAAATAAAACAAGTGAAACCTGTAAAAGAAAGAGATATAACAGGTTGTTTTCTAAGTACAATCCGTAACTTCGGTGTGTAATTAGTTACGGTATTTTAATAAAAAGTTTTATATGAACATGTATCCGGAAACGCTTATATTCCGAGATACAGGGTGTAAAAGTAAAACTTCAAAGAGTTTTTTTATCGTTTGTATTATTTTCTAACGTTCCTAACAATGCACAACAAAAATGTCTCTTGTATTTTTTTACCTAATACTAACCGATTATTACAGTTATTATTAGAAAAATGGTCCGGTATTACAATCATAAAAATATTCAATTTCTACACTAATCAGAACAAATGTTGAAAATGATCACCTTCTGATAGAACGCACGATTCCAATCTTTTCGAAGTTTTACTTTTACACCCTATATCTCGGAATATAAGCGTTTCCGAACACATGTTTATATAAAAGCTTTTTATTAAAATATCGCAAGTAATTACACCCCGAAGTTACGGACCGTACTTAGGAAACATCCTGGATATAAGGTAAAGCGTTCTTATGACTGCAGGTTGCTTGCTCATTTCAGTTTCCGTTCTAGCGCTTGATTTTACTCGCCTAGTCGTGATTTCACAATTTTCATGTCATAACCTATATTCTGTACCTCAGAGGTAAAGAATCGTATCTCCATTAGATTTAGAGAAAACAAAGTTTAAAGTTTTAAAATGCAGTAATTTTTTTACAATAATGAAATAAAATAGCAATGTAACTTCTAGATTATTTTATTATGTCATTTAACTAACATGTTTTACATTACAACTGGCAGTAACATACTCTCCCGGATAAGAAATATGTAAAGGCATTAACCAGAAACTGGAGACACGATTCTTTACCTCTAAGGTACAGATATGTTTATGTTTGTGTGATTCCTTTTTATTTAATATTAACGCATTATTACATTCAGAAGAAAAAGTGACTTAATTTGCTCCAGTTGCATACGTGAAGGTAAAACTTTACGTTTGCAAGCTCAAACACTAGTTTTGAATTTGCTGGACTATTTTGAACGCGAAAAAGGCAGTTTAATACCATTGAAATGTGTACAGGAGGTAAAAGTTTCATTAGCAGAAGCATTAAAAATCAGTTTGTCTTCAGTCAAACATATTAAGTTTCATCGGGAGACACACCCAGTGTTATCAAGTCCAGGAAAAAAAACGACCTCGTAAGAAATCAAAAACTGATGACTTATTTATCAGACTCTTCGAAAATTATATGTATAGTATATGAAATGTACATACAAAGGAAGCTTCATTATTGACAATGCATTTGTTATAATTAACAGTTAATATAATTTATAGAGAAACGTCTGACTGTAAATTCCTTGAATAGTCAACTCCAAGAGAGTAGTATTTTATTAACTGACAGTATATATATATATATAAAAAAAATATATATAATATATAATAAAAATAATTTAAGAATTGGTTTACCTAACAAGTACGGCATTACTTCCCTACGAATTATATATATATATATATATATATTCGTATGAAATATAAACAACAGTATACATATAAGTTAGTAAATTACAATGTAATAAGTTAATTTGAAATTTTTTATGTTCAGCATCCACTGTAAGGCTTCAGGAGTGACATTATGTAGCCCTGCAAAACCATGTTGAAATTTAGTTATAGCGCAATCTTCCACAATGTGAGAAATCGTTTCGCGTTCTACTCCACAATCGCAAATTGGATTTTCAGCTATGTTCCATTTGTAAAGCATATCATTACAATGTCCGTGCCCTGTTCGAAGACGATTTAATTTGCTCCAAATTTTCCTTGGTAGGTCAAAACCGGGTACTCTTTGATTTTCCTGCCATTGTATTTTCCAAGCTTCAGAAACAGAAAAAGGTCGGTGTAAAAAATCTTTTTTCCACAGTGGCTTACGTGATTTTAACCTATCAGGAGGAATGTTTTGTAGGTCTGTATTGATTGGAAAGAAATCTGGAATAATTTGTTATATATCCCATTCACGTTTCATGACCTTCTTTCTTTTCAGACTGTGTGGCTCGATATTTGCTAAAACATGCAGCCAAGCAAGTGGGGTGGATTTTATAGTGCCACATATAATTCGCAATGAAGTATTTAACTGCGAATCTATTTTATTTACATGTATACTATTCATCCATACTGGACAACAATATTCTGCAGTAGAATAAACTAGAGCTAATGCTGTTAAACGTAATGTATACACATTTGCTTCCCAGTATGTTCCTGCAAGTTTTAGCATTATATTATTTCTGCTTCTGTTTTCAGCTTCTGTCTCAATTTTTCAGTATGTCAAGGAGCGATCCAAGGAGACATCAAGATATGTAGAACAGAAATTATGTTTAACAATAGATCCATCGAAAGAAACGTGAACTATACTATTTTTCTGATTATTATTCAGATGAAAACAAGAAACTTCTGTCTTCGCTGGGTTTGGACAAAGGCGCCATTTTTTAAAGTACTGGTTCATAATTTCTAAGTCATCAGACAAAACATCTTCAATAGTTGTGAATTCCTTATGTTGAACAGCCAGAGCCAGATCATCAGCATATATGAATTTTCGTGAATTTGTGCGGGGTATATCGCTTGTGCATAAATTAAATAGCAATGATGACAAAACAGAACCTTGAGGCAGTCCATTATTTAACAGTTTGAATTTACTGTTTTTACCTCCAATAAAAACTCTAAACTTAGGGTTGGATAACATATTTTCTAATAGTTTAACCAATCTTCCACAGCGTATTACATTATATAATTTATGTATCAAGCCATCTTTCCAAACTATATCAAATGCTGCGGTAAGGTCCACAAAAGCCACATCGGTTATCAGTTTATTTTGAAAACCTGCGTCTATATGAATTGTTAGTGCTGGGACTGATCACAGCAGCTTCTGAGTGGTCTAAATCCTGCCTGCTCTATTGGAAGTACTTCGTCAATAACTGATGAAATACGTTGATAGATTAATCTCTCCAAGAGTTTGTAGCATACGCTAAACAAAGAAATAGGTCGATAACTAGATGATTCTTCTGGTGGTTTCCCAGGTTTCAAAATAGCGATAACTTTTGACTTCTTAAATTCAGTTGGTATCTTGCCTGAGAGTAGAACGTTATTGAAAAAGACCAAGAGCCATTTCATATCCACACTCCCCAAGTTCTTAATAAACTCCGGATAAATACCATCCAGTTCTGCTGCATTACGATTCTTTAAACAATTAATTGCCATCTTCAACTCATCAAAGACAAAGGGCTTGGAAAGTGTATCTGATGGTAGAGCTGTTTTTCTCTGATAGTAGAGCACCCTTTTCATTTTCTTCAATTCATTCTTGTCAACTCTTATAGTATTAGAGATATTTAGCAATCGAGATGCTGTAGAGTTAGGACTAATTTGGAACATTCCAGGAAGTTTTTCTGGGTTTATTAATCGAAGTCAATAATTGATCTGCCGTTTCTGCATTAGGCTCATTTAAACAGTCGATCAGCTTCTTTCGACCAGCATGGGATATACTCTACGCGGTATCCTCGTGGAATTGTTCTTTTAGCAACGCTTTTAATGACACCAATGAACCTGTCATAGTTTGTAGGAAATGGAGGTATCCATCGAATATTTTGATCGACGTTGATTCTAAATTCCTTCCAGTTTGCCTTTTGAAAATTCCAACGCGGTTTAGGTAAAGATTTAATTATGGGAATTTTCACTCCAACATTTATTAGGATGGGTCTAATGGTTCATAATTGTCATTTGAAGTCACAAAGCAGAGATCAGTAGCCTAAATCGAACATTGCACAGTCTGGGTTTTAAGTTTAAGAGAGGTAACAATCTTAGAGCTTTATTTGAGAAAGCATATTGGTGAAATGAGAATTAAATTTTTTAAAACTTGCATGGAAAATCTAAATTCAACGTTGCAACGATCACAGTAATGTTTGTTGCGTTCGAAAATTATACGTCGAAAGCGTATGATCTCACCTTTCCGTTTAAAAAATCTTGTGTTTTTATTATTTCCTTAACAACTGACGATCTTTTCACATCCCACATTTAAGTAGGGTATGAAAAGATCGCCTGTTGTCATGAAAACGATATAAACAAGATTTTTTTAAACTAATGAGCGAGATACAAAATAGGTTAAAAATCGTGAGTGAGAAAGATGACGACGTATAATTTTCGAACGCAACAGTTAATACTGCAATTTCTAAAAACCATCGTAGCTCTTTTGTTCATGAAAATTTCTGATTTCTATAAAAACTTTCTTAAAGCACTTTTTGGCGTAGAATTTTAATTACAATTTTCTGAAGCACATAGCTTTCGAGATATAAGTAAAACTTCTGAATTTTGATATGGAACACCCTATATATTTTTGCATTTTTAAAAAAAGCATAAAATTACCTTTACAAAAATATAATATACTTGATATATTAATCAAAGGATTTGCGAGAGATAACCTTTCCAAGACTTTTTGCAATATTTCATCATTGAAACAATTGACGTTCTTTTGCACTGTCACAGTAGATTTTAATTCAGCATTGTGTTGTAATGGATGCGGATAGTGATGAAAATGACTGAACAGAAATCCATCTCTGTTAGATTTTGTTGTAGAGTCCGTACAGGATGCCTCGAGCTCTGAAAATATCTGCGCAGATGACAAAATCTCGTTTGCCGGAATCCGTCCACAAGCATAACCCGATCCGAACACATAGGTACAATAGGTTTGTTAGAGCAACACTTCGTAACTAGTTCAAGATCGTCAAAAGCATGCAGTCATCAAAATTGTACATTTGACAGCGCTATTAAAATAGGCCATTACTTTGGTTTTACTGTTTTTAACGGTTCCGAACTTGATACCAACTGTTGCTGGAACAAACCTAAATTACAACCTGTTGTAGTTCTATATTTCAGAAAGGGTTATACTTGTGCCGCCTCCAGCAAACGAGATTTTGTCATCAGCACAGATATTCTCAGAGCTCAAGACATCCTGTACGGACTCTATAGGAATTTAGTGACAATTTTATGACAATAATAAATAAGAATAAACATTCAAGCACTAATTCGAGTTCTCAATATTGACTAACGCCAGACCAGTGTATAGTGGGGCGGAATCGCGAATCTAGTCGGACAAAATTATTTCTTACTTTTAAAACTTATTTTCTTTAGGTTATATTGCTTTTTGTGAGCGAAAATCTCAAAACTGAGACTTTTTAACATGCCATTATCAAATATTACAATTATAAAATTTCTATTACTCATGAAACGTCTTAAGACTACTAAAACCAGTATAATATGTTTGTACATTCTTCTAGATATACTCGTAGTTTATGTATAACAAAGTTTGAGAGCGATATTTCCTTCGTCCAATCTCCTCTTAGTAATTCATAACCTGTGAGAAAATAAAAATCAGATTAGGGTAGGCGGTGCAAAGAAAATGTATGTCTGTGCTTAAATAAAACGTCAATAAATTTGACAGCCCATGAATGTACTACATTACTTAATTCAGTTAATCACAGACATACATTTTCTTTGCACCGCCTACCCTAATCTGATTTTTATTTGCTTACTTTTTATAATTCCCTGTCCGTATTCTTTCATTCAGCGTACCTTAGGCACAAAAAAAATCATAATTTTATTTCCGCACTTTGAAACAAAAATGAAGTTGAACTTTATAAGTTTGCACTTGACACAGTATAGAAAAGAAATGCAGTAAGCGCATAAATGTGTTTAATGCGTTAAATATTGGTAGTACGCATCTCACCAACGTACCAATGCCAATGAAGTTCCTGTTGGAGGCTATTTTAAACGCATCAAACGTCTCACGTCAAGACGAAGTGCACTTGATGCATTTGTTGCATCGTGGGAGGGTAAAGTAATTGATTGGTTTTTTTAAAGTAAATAAATCTGGCGTCGAAGTTGACCATGAAAGTTGAATTGTGAACTATCGTTATACCTAACCTTGCTTTCGAATTCGACAGTATAATAGGACAAGACAAGAGTGTGATCTGTTGTAACAAACGAGAAAAGACAATAATTTTCTTATCTTTTCGCGAAATATTTGCGAAACAGATCAATTTTAATTTAAAAACTCAAAGAAATTGACAGATGTTTCAAAAGTTGTGGTGCGTTCACAATAAACACCTTGTCACCGCCAACTTCGACGCTAAATTAAAAAAATACCCGATAGAAGGAAGTACTGTCGATATCATAAAAAAACTAGGACAACTTTTAAATCCAGTAGCCATGCGGTTCCATTATTTTATTATATTGAACCTGCGTTTAATTGGTGGACGAACCATCAAGATTTAACGAGCTCAGTCCGACTGTCTTCCGAACGGAACTCACACCCACCGTGGTTGCCATTAGGTCGAATCTCAAATCACGACCTGATTAGTCATACAACATAAAACACCTGTGGCTACGGAATAAACGAAATCGACAATATCGCCCATGAACTAAGCGCAGAGTTAATCTTATTTTATTGTCAAGTCAGTAATTCATATTTATTGTCCGTTTATTTGGCATCCGCACTGTCAAACTGACAGTATGTTGGCATCACTGCACACTTGTGACATTACTGTTTTAGTCATCAGTAGGTATTTTTAAATTTATTCGTAATAATTAATACATTTTAGACAGGCGGAGTTAATTTTAAGGGCAAACAAATATTTTCTAACGTTAATTATATGCCATACCATATCTAATCTGGCTTTTGTCCACTGACATGTTAGTAAGTGAATTTACAAATACACTCAAAACCATGAATTTTTTTATATCACAAAATCTTTTAACCGGACACTAAATCTCGCACTATACACTTAACGTTTCACCGTCGTTCGACAGCTTCGTCAGAAGTGAAAAATATAACTTGTTATTTTGACAACGTGTTATATTTTTCACTTCTGACGAAGCTGTCGAACGACGGTGAACGACGTTAAGTGTATAGTGCGAGATTTAGTGTCCGGTTAAAAGATTTTGTGATACAAATTTCATCGGACAAGAACCAACTTTAAACATGAATTTTTTCTAAATTTTAACACTGACAGTGCGGATGTCAAGTAAACGGACTATATGTCATGTCAAATTTTTATCTCAATAAACCATAATAACAGCAAGAGCTATAAAACTATTGAAACGTTACCTTAGGTATGACTGGAAGAGACAATTTTAAATAATTTTACATTTATGGTGGGTAGCAGTTTCACACAGCTAATGTAAATATTGTCTTAGTTTTTTTAGCAATGGTAGCAATGATAAGTTTTTGTTGGTAACTGAAATAGATTTCTTGCAAATATTCTTAACGGACGGTAGATTTTGATTTTAAATATACAGTGTGTCCCAAAAAGTTTTATACAAATGGAGAAAAAGTTTATCTTACATTTCACAAAAAAAAACTATTCTTTATAAAAAGCTCTGCATGACTTGTAGATCCATAATCAGGTACAAATTTAAAAAAAAATTGGCTGGAATACAGGGAAAATAAAAAATAATGATTTGGAGGGAGAGCAAAATACGTTCAAAGTGTAGTGGAGAGCAAAATGTTCATTGAAATTGTAATTAAATAGCAAAAAATTATGCACACTTGTAGATTATTGATATTCCCAGATAAAAATTGATAAAGAAGGTTATCAATGTTTTATAAAAATAAATTATCTAACAATTGCTGAGGTGTTTATTTTTTAATTTTCATCTGGGAATATCAATAATCTACAAGTGTGCATAATTTTTTGCTGTTTAATCACAATTTCAATGAACATTTTGCTTCTCCACTACAGTTTGAACGTATTTTGCTCTCCGTCCAAATCATTATTTTTTATTTTCCCTGTATTCCAGCCAATTTTTAAAAAAATTTGTACCTGATTATGGATCTACAAGTCATGCAGACCTTTTTATAAAGAATAGTTTTTTTTTGTGAAATGTAAGATAAACTTTTTCTCCATTTGTATAAAACTTTTTGGGACACACTGTATGTATAGTCGCAGCAAAAAAAGTGGATACTTTTTCTTAACGTCAATTTTATACCGATTGCGAAGCCATACTTCGTTCTATAAGTGCGGAAGGGAGTGGCTTTCACGACGCTATCGTATCATTATACAGAATCGGAAATTTGAGTAGTAGACATAGTAAGTTTGCTTTGATTCGGTTCGCGGAGAACTAATTGCCAATGGTTCGACGCCGACGGGGCGGGCGGTGACCGGCATCGAACATAATTGAGCTACGAACAGTGGGCGTGATTAGTCAAATTTCTCTCTTTACTTTTCTAGTGTATTTCCTGTCGCACACATTATAATAGGACGTCCAGTTGAACATTTACCGCACCTGTATGTCCGAGTCTCCAGTCTCGGTCTGCTTTAATTTGTACATATTGCTGTGATATTAACTGAATCAGGGTAATAAAGGAAGAAGCAACAAGGAGAGGAATCCAAAATTTTTAAAAGTTTAATCACTTCTAATCATTTTTCATAAATCATTCACGAACATAAACACCAAACACCATCTGAAAATAAAAATACATTAAAATATCATACAAAGTAAATTTCAAAATTGAATATAAAAAAAGAGTAATAATGTAAAATTCGGAAGGCAAATGTAGTTTAAAATTTTCAAAAGTATAAGTCAAATTAACAAACCTTTGAAAAACGTGCCGGACAGGGTTCAGGAAGGATTGGACATCCTTTGACAGCTAGTGACTGACCAGCGGGATCTCACAGGAGCGGTAGAAAGGGACAAATCGTATACTTGGGGGACGAGGGACAAGTAGGAGACAGGAGCAGGAACCAGATAAACTGCGCAGAACTTCTAAAATATATTTAAAATTTTAAATGTCAGATATGAAAGTCAAAATTATGACGTATAGAAAAAACGGTAATATGATAAATTTAGAAAGGGTAATGGTTATTATAGGGATGAACGTTGATATGGTGAATAATATTTATCCGAGAGGTAAATAAACATTTGGCAAAGAGAAATTTCAGAATATTTCTGCCCTTCAAAAAAATAGCTTCATAAGAAATCCACTTTTCACAATTCAACATAATTTTGACTTTCACAATTTATTAAACATTTCATTCGTTATTTCATTTATATTAATGTTCAATTAGTTTTTTTGATATCAGTTTTATTCAATATAACAGTTAAACTTTTTAAGAATTTTATTTGAATTAATTTTGGTATTGGAGGAGAAGTATCTACCAGAAAACTACAGTGAGTAGAAAAAGCAATTTTAGTAGAAGACATAATATTAATTTTTTTGACAATTAATTGACCTCCACATAAAACCTGTCAATAATAAAGAAATAAAGTGTAGACGATTTGCAAGGATCGTATTGCAATTTATTTTGGACCTATTGAACAGATTTTATATAAATATATAAACATAATTTTAATTTAGTCAAGGAATATTTAGACGACGATTTGCAAGGATCGTAATCAAAGTATTTAAACCGATTAGATAAAATTATAAAATATTTTCAATAAATATACAAAGAATTATAAGAAGATTTGACTTCCTTAATACGTATATATAAGAAAGAATTTACTACCTGAGATAAGCCTTAAAATAAAATTTAACGATAAATTCAAAATTTTATATTCAAATCATTACAATATGAACTGCCTATAACACGTTGTGATCAAAATTGTTGGTGTGCAATCGGATAAGCGTTTACTGTGCTTAGCAACGCTTCGGATACGGTATACTAAAACTTTTGCTGTATGGTTGTAATTGTGAGCTGATACTTACGGATGACAAACAATAAATATTACTTTTTGCCATCCGTAAGTATCAGCTCATAATTACAAATACCCAGCAAAAGTTGTAAGGTGGACAACGATATGACAGCCGTTTTAACGCAAAATGTTATGCGTTCGTACGACCTCGCAACAAAATATTATTTCGCATGCGCTTAGTGCGGGTTTGGTTAAATTCTGCCCACGACTTCAACCAAACGCATCACATTTTGCGTCCGGCGAACGTCTATCAGTGCCCCCCGTTAGTATATAAAATTGACGTCAAAGAAAGTGTCCACTTTTTTTTTGGCCGCGACTGTAGATGCTGAAATAGCAGTACCTACAACTAAATCGAGGTTAGTCGTTTTTAAATTTAAATTCAAATTGATATAGTTAATACTACTTTACAAGTAGTGTGAACATTTTAATCACTGCTAGAAATATATTTTCTTCCTCTATCTTTAACAAAAAAATGTATTAAGCGTTCCAATTCATTTGACGCATCAACAGCAAATTTAAGGATCCCACACACCAAAGCGATACGGCGGGAGCGGGAGCGCGAACGAAAGCAACGCGGGATTGAATTCTGTGGCGGGATATCTAAGCGGGATATCGCTTTCATGTAAACGCTTGGATATTCCGCCACAGAATTCAATCCCGCGTTGCGTTCGCTCCCGCTCCCGCTCCCGCTGTACCGCTTTGGTGTGAGGGATCCTTTAAAACGAAACGCTTTTACAAACGCATCGAATTGAATGCATATCATGGGCATCATAACAGAAGGGTGTATCAGCATAGGATTATAATGGCGCTTACTCCCTCGATATGCAATTAACGTATGCGCGAAACAGAACGAACCCTACAGGAAAAATAACGTTACGACGCGACGCTCGGACCGGCTGCACAAGAAACGTATAGTTGATTGCAGAAAAATCGAGTATGTACTATCGGCGCGCGGCGCCTTAAAATTTCGCACGATTTTTTATCAAGTAGCCAGAATTTCTCTAAATTATAGTTTTGTAGAACAGGCTCTTTCCTCAATTTTGACATTAAAGACAATTAACCAAAAGTCAGATCGTTTGGTTATATTTTAAGAACAGCAAGATAGTAAAGTATTAGAACTGAAATAACAGAATAAAAGTAGCGATCAACCATTTTCTAATTTTGCGATTGTGAAAGCCTTCTCTCCTTCGGAAAGCATGTGATTTGGAATTGTGATATAATATTGGGATACAGCCTATGTTGACCAACTTCCTTTTATTTAGAGGTGATTAGAACATTAAGTTTGTTCTAACAGCATTACATAACTGTTAGAAATTGTACTGAACATGCGCAGTGACACTTTAGCGATGCTAAAGTGACACTTTCTAAATCCCTCTAAATAAGAGGAAGTTAGTCAACATAGGGCCAGTTGTACAAAGTAGGTTTAAACTGACGCTCAACTGAACCAGGTTCAAAGTAAACAAATTCGCATAGGATCTTAATGACATATGGCAATTAATGCATTCATAAATAAAATTTGATGCGATTTTGGTCACTTTGAACCTGGTTCAGTTGAGCGCCAGTTTAAACCTCCTTTGTACAACTGGCCTATAGGCTGTATCCCAAAATTATAATTTGCTAAAACCAAATATTTAAAGATAATAGAAATTTTATTTTTTTAAATGCTCTGAAATTCTAGTTTTAAAATTCTTATTAAATTAAATTGTATGTTCAGTACAATTTCTAACAGTTATGTGCTGCTGCTAGAACAGATCTTTTGCCACTTTTAGTTAATCGCTGACGTTGACATCAAAAGTGATACTGACACGAACGAATTAAACCAGAGAATATTAAATGTACTCAATTTTTTTGAATTCAACTATACCTAACTTTGAACTCTTATAATTTGGTCATTTTTTTCACAGTTTTACATCACTTTGCTTTAACTTTCTTTACCTTAAAAATATAAAAATTTTGTTGCAATGCCGAGTCAAAAAGCGATCGCAGGATGTCGCTAATTAAACTATTCCTAAAAATATAGTAAACTTCTCCATTGACAAAAAATAAATCTTATTGAATAACTATAATGCTTCTCACACAACTTCTGGGTACTTCGTAGAGTTATCGTACACCGGAGGTTCTTTATAAAAAGCTGCAGTATTATAGTTTCTGGTCGGATCTAAGCTGATGTAGTGACTCATTACTACAAACCAGAAATAAGCAAATGGAGCTGAAAGAAAAAAGTACATAATTTAGGTTTTGTATACCAAAAATTTTACAATTTATGACGGTAACTTCTGCAATGACGTACATTAACGTGCACGGAGCGTACGTTTGCTATAACTTTTTTTTACCGTTTATTTGACAAATTTTAATTTTCGTGACAAGCTTCAATATTTTAAATTTTAAAGTAAACAAAATATTAATTTCATTTTAACACTCAGCAGAGAATGAACATTATACATACCTATAATTGCCAAAAATGTTAGAGCCAGTGGAAGAATGATTGAAACGGTTATTATGGAAAATGTTGCTATAACTAGTAATGAGCCGTAGAAAACCATCCATGGAATAAGAAAATATTTAGAATCCTAAAACAATACACTTGATTAAAAAATGATGTCAGATAATAAGCGCACAGAGACAAATGATAGAGTTGGCCTGAATAACATTTATTTTTAAAACTTTAAGCAAAGAGCTATTTCGTCATTCTAGTTGCAATTAAAAAAACGCTGTACTGTTGTTTCCTTTAAAACAGTGTTTGTAAATTTTATTTGAAATAAACGTGCAATTTTCCTGATGGAGTGCCCACGATGGTAATATATTCTTTTGTTCGTGTGAAAAATATACAATAATTCAATATTATTTATTATATTATTTAGGGAAAACAAAATAATATAAATATTAAGAGAAGTTGCACAGAAACAATGAATAAGCCACGCAACAGTTACCTCTGTACAAATTCAATTCATAATAGCCGGGGAGCTAGCAACGTCAAAACCTACATGATTTTGACATGGAAAATTCTAGTGTCTACATGCTACAAAATCGGTCTAGTCACTGATCACGGTTCGTCTGAATACAACTTTACTTTGAAAAAATTGTCCACGTTTAATTTATGTTTTTATCAACTTTTAACAGTTTTCTTTATTAAAAAAACATTAACCTTTAAATCTTTCTACGACGAGTTTTTTTTTTTTAATTAAGAGTTATTTCAGAAATATCTTTTATGTATTTCACAAATTGTATATGAAGAAATTAATAAGTAAACAACAATCATTTTATATTTGTATGCTAACTATACAACATTTCAGCTTACAAATGAATGTTGTTGTAGAATCTTACGGGGTTCAAAGATGTTGATGGTAAATCAGTTTTTGGGACTTCGTATCTCTCCCAGACTTTCTTAAAACCTGCGTCACGTATCAATCAAAATTATAGTAAAGGATTGTTCTCCATTTTTATGTCAGTGTAATTAATTTTAATTAATAAATTTTCTATCCGCAGTTGTACTGTTGCGGAATTTAAAAAGCATACATACACTCAAAACGTGTCGCTCATCGCTGTGAACTTGGTTTTGTGTGAAATTATTTTCGCTTTATAAGTCAAAATCAATGTCAAAGTGACATTAACATGCCGCATTTAAGTTTACCCAAAAAACGCGAATAACTATATACATGATTGAAGAAGGGTGATCAGTAAGAAGATTACCCGAAAGATTTGGGGTTAATAAAAGCACCATACAGTTTATTCTTGACTCCTAAAAATGAAAGTGACCTGATTTAATTATAAGTGTTTATGGGCCAGTTGTACAAAGGAGGTTTAAACTGACGCTCAACTGAACCAGGTTCAAAGTGAACAAAATCGCATCAAATTTTATTTATGAATGCATTAATTGTCATATGTCATTAAGAGCCTATGCGAATTTGTTTATTTTGAACCTGGTTCAGCTGAGCGTCAGTTTAAACCTACTTTGTACAACTGGCCCCATGTCAATCAGATAGAGAGATCGATTTACTATTCATTCTAATATTGCAAAATAAATCCTAAAGACTTGCATGCTTTTTAAATTGCGCAATTGTATTATTTACACTTGTATTAAAAAAAATTCTAAAAAACAGTGTGACTTGAGATTTTTATTTTTTTGACATTTCATTGAAATTTCAAAGAAATTTCATTCTTTCTTTTAATGTGAAATTTCATTGCATGTCCTGTTGAAAAATCTTTCTGGAGCCTTGTATTGGTGAAAAAGAAAGGGTTCTGTGTAGATTATCGGCAACTTAATAATTCCACTAAGGACTGCTACCCTTTACCCTGTACTGACGATACTTTGGTTATCACAGTCGGGTCAAAGTTTTCTCAACACTGGATTTGAAGAGTGGATAGTGGTAAGTGAAATTAGCACCTGAAGACCGAGAAAGGACTGCATTCAGTATTGGTATGGGTCTTTGGAAGTTTACAGTGATGCCATTTGGCTTGTATATTGCTCCAGCTACATTCGAGAGGCTAATGAAAACGGTTTTGAGGAGGTTGTCTGGTATACCGTGACGACATAATCGTGGTTAGGAAGAAGCTTTCCCGCGACTACGTGGTTTAAGGCTCAGCCCCAAGAAATGCCACCTATTTCCCAAGGAGGTCAACTATCTGCGCCTTAACGTCAATGGTGATAGCATTGCTGTAGACTCCAGTCCCCCAAAACAAACGTCAGAGAAGAAGCTTTCTGGAGCTTCGTACCTATTATCGGCGGTGTGTTCCAAGATTTGCAAATGTGGCTAAACCGTTAACGAAACTAACAGAGGAAGGACGACCATTTGAATGGAACTGTAGTGTTTTATAACTCTAAGATAACTTTTTATTAATCAATGTTTTTTTATACATAACAACGTGTAAAACTCAAGTTACTAGATCGTCATCTGCTACAGTACTCCTCCCCCAGTATGTTAAATACGAAAACGCACTGGAAGGCGAACTTCTCTACCTTTGGCGGTAACCGTTTTCTGTGTAGATTTTTCTTGCAAACCAGATAAAGTTACAGAAACAGAATTGCTTGTTAAAAATGCTGGTTTAAGTCGATCAATAGATACTCTAACTTCCTTATTATTCAACTTAATTTTGTACACCTTATCAGATCGCTCTAATATTTCATAAGGACCAACGTATGGTTGTTGTAGCGACCTTTTAACGGTATCATCACGAAGAAAAACGTGTGTACATTTGTGAAGTTCTGGATGTATGAATGTTCCTTTTGTAGTATGTCTTGTTGTGGAAATTGGTCGAATTTGTCTCATCTGATTTCGTAATTGTGTGACAAAACCTGCAGGATCTTCTTCCGAACTTCGAGAACCATTTACGAAGAATTCACCTGGTAAACGTATTGTGGTACCAAATAGCATCTCAGCGGTGGTAGCTTTAAGATCTTCTTTATAAACAGCTCTCAGACCTAAAAGAACAGTTGGAAGAACTGCAACCCAATTTTGTGATTGATGGCACATTATGGCTGATTTCAAGGTGCGATGCCATCTTTCCAAGATTCCATTCGACTGAGGATGGTAAGCCGTTGTTCGTTGTCGTTTCATACCCATCATTTTCATTAACGATGATAGTAATGCAGATTCAAATTGTCGACCTTGGTCAGTAGTAATTACACGTGGTACTCCAAATCGAGCAATCCATGTTGAATTAGAAAGCTCTTGCTACTTCTTCAGCTGTCATTTCTGTTATCGGCGTTGCTTCTGGCCAACGAGAAAAACGGTCGATCATAGTTAAGCAATACCGAAAACCTTGTGATGGTGGAAGAGGTCCGATGATGTCCAAATGGACCTGCTGAAAACGTTCATCAGGAATTTTAAAATCTTGTAATGGAGTTTTAGTATGTCGATGAATTTTGGAGCGTTGACATGCTTGACATTCACGTGACCACCTCTTAACATCTTTGTTAATTTCTGGCCACACAAAACGTTCGCGAACTAATCTGCAAGTGGCACGAATACTTGGATGTGCTAAATTATGCAGTTGTTCAAATATTGTTTTTCGCAATGATTTTGGAACATAGGGCCTCATTTTATTTGTTGATGTATCACAATAAAGCTGTTTGGTTTCGTTGGGTGGAGTATAGAGTTGAAGCTTAAGAGCGGTTTCGTTGGTCAATAAGTTATTTCAATCCATGTCACCTTCTTGTGCCTCGGCTAATTTAGAAGTATCAATAGCCGTTGGCATAATAATTGTTTCAATACGTGACAAGGCGTCTGCAACTACATTTTGCGATCCTGAGATGTGTATTATTTGTGTTGTAAACTGCCCAATGAAGTCCAATTGGCGAAATTGACGTGGTGTTGCTTTTTCAGATTTTTGATGAAAGGCATAAGTCAATGGTTTATGATCAGTCTTAATAATAAGATGTCTCGCTTCAACCATAAATCTAAAATATTTAACAGCTTCATAAGTGGCCAAAAGCTCTCGATCGTATGCGCTGTATTTTCGTTGTGCCGAATTCAATTTTTTTGAGAAAAATCCTAGAGGTTGCCATGTGTCTTCACAAAATTGTTCTAATACAGCACCTATTGCAACATCAGATGCATCCACTGTCAGTGCAAGATGAGCATTTTCTGTGGGGTGAACTAGGAGCGTTGCATTTTTTAGGTCGGTCTTGCAATCTTCGAATGCTTTTTCACTTTCAGGTGTCCATTGAACGTTGCATTTTTCATTTCGGTGATTTTCTTTCAAAAATTCAGTCAGTAGTGATTGCTTTTCTGCTGAATTTTTAATAAAACGACGGTAGAAATTAAGCATTCCTAGAAAACGTCGTAATTGTTTGATATTGTTAGGTTTTGGAAAATTTTTAATAGCCTCAATTTTTGAGGGAAGTGGACTTGAACCTGTTGGTGTTATTAAATATCCCAAATATTCAATTTCTGCTGAACCAAAACTGCATTTTGCTTGATTAATAGCTAGACCGTATTGACGAAGACGTTTGAAAACTTCTTTTAAGTGCAAAATATGTTCTTCAGGTGAAGTTGAAGCTATCAATACATCATCTATGTAGACGAAACAAAAATCGAGCCCATAAAGAACCTCATGCATAAAGCGCTGGAAAGTTTGCGCAGCATTACGTAAACCAAAAGTCATTTTAGTAAATTCAAATAATCCAAATGGTGTAATTACTGCTGTTTTTGGAATATCTTCTTGAGATATCGGTATTTGATGATATGCTCGGACTAAATCTATTTTTGAGAAAATCTGCTGACCTTTAAGTTTTTGGGCAAAATCCTGAATGTGGGCAACAGGATACCTATCTGGTATCGTTTTTGCATTTAAACGGCGATAATCTCCACACGGCCTCCAAATACCTGGTTCTTTCTTCGGTACCAGATGTAATGGACTGGCCCATGGGCTAGAAGACGGTCGACAAATTCCCTGCTGCATCATGTAGTCGAATTCCATCTTTGCAATTGCAAGTTTTTCAGGTGTTAGGCGTCGTGCTTTCTCAACAACTGGTGGGCCATTCGTAAAAATATGATGTTCGACGTTATGTGAGATATTCGTTGCTGTAAGAGAGTTTCTTGTAATTTCAGGAAATTCTTTTAATAGTTCGGAATATTTACTGTCCGTTGCGACGGTAGTCACTTGTGGTATTTTGCAAAAAATGACTTGCCCTAACGTAGACAGTCCGGTGACATTGTCAATAAGACAGCGACGTTTAAGGTCTATAAGCAGATCGTATTTGTATAAGAAATCTGCTCCGATGATTGCATGAGCAACGTCCGCAATAATAAACCTCCAAGTAAATTGTCTTCTTAGTCCTAAATTAATACTTAACAATTTTGCACCGTAAGTTTTAATTTCGGCACCGTTTGCAGCATACAGTTTATTGTTTGTGGGAGCTAAAGTTTTTGTTAAGAAACGCGGAGGAATGACTGACACTACAGCACCTGAATCGATTAAGAAACGTAAACCTGTGGATTTATCCGTAATAAAGAGACGTTTTTGCGGTAGAGTCCCATCAGTTGACGTCTCACACAATGATGGTTTCACTAGTTTTCCTGTGTCCTGTTAAAAGTGCAGGGTGTTTGACACTTTCTGGCCTTTCTTCCAAACTTTTGGTGATAATAACAAAATTCTGCATTTAAATTTCTTTGCCAAGAAAGTGAGCGTCCTCTCTGTCTTGTGTTGTTCCATCGTGTATGAGATTTTGACCTACTCCTGTTAATTCGAAGCTCTTCAACCATTTGGGTCAGCTCGGTTACTTGAATCTCTAGTTTTTTGATTGAAGAGGGACTGGGATCTTCTTCCATTTGTACTGCTGCTCGTTTCTCTTCCGTATTTCCGTGAGAACATGACGCTATGCTTTGGTGAATGTGACTGCTGCTCACTTCTAAAATTTTGTCAGCAATGTCTGCCATTTTTGACAAAGATAAATCACAACTGGCTGAAAGTACCACTTGCACTTGCGAAGGCAAACGTTGGAGCTAGAGTGTTCGCAAAAATTCTTCACTGATTTTTCCATCCCCTTGATTTTGCATTTCTCTGAGCAATTGAGACGGTTTCCTATCACCAAGTTCAATACCTAATAAAAGCTTGCGAAAACGGACTTCTTGCGATTCAGTAAATCTTTCAATAAGACATGTTTTTAATGTTTCATATTTGTTTGTTTCAGGAGGAGCTGCCAAAAGATCCGAAATTTGTTCCAAAACTGTCGAATCCAGTGCGCTGATGACAGAATAATATTTGTTGACATCAGATCTAACTTTGTGAACATAAAATTGAGCATCCGTTTGTATAAACCAGAGTTTTGGGTTCGTTTGCCAGAATTTTGGAAGCTTTACGTTTTTAATTTCTGATAATTCTGTTTGGCTTTCGACTTCAGTTTCAGGGTTTTCATGCATTGTCGGGGTCACCAATGTAGTGTTTTATAACTCTAAGATAACTTTTTATTAATCAATGTTTTTTTATACATAACAACGTGTAAAACTCAAGTTACTAGATCGTCATCTGCTACAGAACTAAGACTGCCAGTTTGCTTTCCAGAAACTGAAACAATACCTGATAAGTACTCCGATTTTGAGTTACCCTCTTCCACAAAGAAAGTTTGTCCTAGACACAGATGCCAGCAATGCTCTCTCAAATCCAAGGTGGGTAAGAAAAGGCGATTGGTTATTTTAGTAAAGTAATGTGAAAACCAGACCGAAACTGTTGTGTTACCCGAAGAGAACTCTTGGCCATGGTGAAGTCGATCGAGCACTTTTATGAATACCTGTATGGGAGACATTTCTCATTCAGGCCGCAGCATGCGGCACTGAAGTGGCTCCTTCGATTTAAAAATCCCGAAGGACAAGAGGCACGTTGGATCGAGCGTCTCCAAGAATAGAATTTTGAAATCCAATGTGTATCAGGTGTGAACTACCGAAATGTTGATGCCCTGTCAAGAAGACCTTGCTCAGAAGATTGTAAGCGCTGCAGTCGTTTGGAAGAAAAACTGGCCCAGATTGTAAGGACGACCGTATTAGACGAGCGATGGCAATGAGAAGAGCTACGTCAAGATCAGGAAAATGAACCGGATTTGAACGGCGAACGTAAAGTTCTATTGGACGCTGTAGGATCCACTAGTAGTGGACAATGGCCTTCTGAAATGTATACTAGAGGTTCTCGAGGGTACAGAACGGAATGTTGTTGTTAACAGTTGTTAGTTCGCAAGTACAGAATTCCCGAAGTTTTGGAAACACTTCACGATGGAGCTTCGGGGGATATTTGGGCGACGAAAATCACTGAGAAGGTACGCGAGCAGCTCTACTGGTTGAAGTGCAGAGAAGATGTAAAAAAAGGCAAAGCAGTACAATGTCGGAAGTCATTTCGAAAAAATCGCCATAGACGTTGCAGGGCTATTCCCTGACACCAACGACGGGAATAAGTACCTCGTGGTGGTGATGGATTATTTCAGCAAATGAGTCGAAGTTTACGCTCTACCGAATCAAGAGGCTGCGACTGTTGCAAAAAGACTGGTTAGCAAATGGATAAGTCGTCATGATGTACCAATGGAATTGCATTCAGATCAAGGAAGAAACTTTGAGTCTGTTTTATTCCAAAAGATGTGTATCCTACTCGGCATTAGGAAAATCAGAACTACTGCGCTACACCCACCCACGGTCGGATGGAATGGTGGTATTACGCTGACATACCACGTTGAGCGCGAATTATTACAATTACCACGTTATTACAAGTACCCGATATTTTATTTTCGTAAAGCGCATAAATAATCAAAAAGGAATTACCTACCCATAAATAGAAACAAGCATATCGACATAACCAGTACCGGGAGGTACCAGAGTGCTTTTAATTCTCCGTTAGATTTGTTACCGTCTTAGCTGGATACTCGTATAATGCCCTCGGCACCTCACTAGAAGCACAGAGCAAGGGATGGGTCGAAATTCTTAATAAATGAAAATCCACAGTGGAGGAAGATATTATACTTAAAAATATTAATTCGGTATTGGACACCAACTGGAGAAAAATAATAAATACCTGAGGTACTACTCTAAATCCAAAACAAATCAACTCCACTTTCGGACAGGTTGGACGTATCAATCAAAATTCTCTAAATTCGTAAACTACAAGTAGTAATATTCTGATTATAACTAGACTGAAGATATAAAATACTGTAAAGAACTATTTTAAAGTACAAAACAAAATTAATCAACTCGGATAGTTTTCGTTGTCTCACATTTAAATTACAAGACAACTTTATAAATCTGATAAATTAATTAAAATGCAATAAACAACTACGGTTCACTTATAAAGTTATGAATTTACTGTTAAAGTTCTAAAATGATTAAAAAAAAAATTAAATTCAAAAAATTAGTTTACAATCACATCGGAAGTGACGGAAGTTCAATCGATTATGTTATTGACTTTGCAGAAGGCAAACGAAGATATACATGTAAACAAAGAGCAACGGAATAAAATTCGGTAGTCAAAATACCTTAGGTTAAGACTCGGGTGTTTGAGTGAAGTTTCCATGTTCCACGGAGTCCACACGAAGATATCAACAAGCTGTCGAGGTTAGGGCTCCGACACTTGAATTGGCAGGACCCCTAAAGATGTTCACACTCGGGGAAGACTTGAAGTGATCAGCGACCAAGGTTAGAACCACGGGTTAGAACTGCATTCGTGATTCAAACTCAACGAACGACGATATTTCAATTTAGTCGGTAAATTAATAGCGTTTTCAATTCACTTGAACCAGTTGCACTCAGTGTATTTGCATCTTCTTTCAGCCTCATGTAATAACACGAGATGAAGATATTTTGAGTGCGCACTAGTGCGGTCAATCGAAAACGCTATAAGCTAGTACAATTTGCCAAGGGATCGAAAATTCGTTTCAAAAAACTGTATTATAACGAGAACGTAAAACTTACCGTCTACAATGAGCTAAATGAATAAAACGAAGCAAATGCTTTTACTTCTCTTATAATTTTTTTTAAAGCTTAAATACGTGGAAAAATTTCGAATGCAAATCATTATACGATTCTATTTATTAAAATTTTTACTACGTTACAGGCAGAATTATTTAGAATTTCATTTTTCTTCAAATATTTGCAGTTTTCATTAAAAAATTTGAAGTAAAACCATATGCTTCGTTTTATTCACCTGGCCCAATGACTTAAAAGACACAAAAAGCTAACCAAAGACGGCCAAGAAGAAGCTTTGATAGGGTCGAATTACACTTGGGGATAAAAAATAATTTCCAATCGTCAATGTAAAAAAGCAGAGTTTTTCTCTCAAAGGAACAAATCCAAAACACAAGCGTCAGGTAACAAGCGCGACGAATGACTGCAATCCGATGAAAACAACGTGTAAAATGGAGAACATATGCAGTGGTGCCAAAGCTAGTAACCAGACTGCGGAAGTTTAGGCATTTGCCTTTTCTATTTGTTAGACACTACTTTGATAGGACCTAGTTATAAATACGTTTCACGTAGTTACTGTTCAAATGGTAAAGTTTTATAATGTCTATTTTTGCCTATTCATGCATAAATGCATATTTCAGATAAAAATGCCTATAATATGCCTTTTTACTAAAAATTCTCAGGATCAATTTTGAAGTTGCAGAAAATTAGAATTAAAATGATTAACGGCTGAATCTAACCGTAATTGGACTATAAAAAAATTATGACTGCGACAGTTTTTTAGAACCTTGTACATACATACTCTGTGGATACTCACCTGAAGAGAATTGCGGCTTTTTTGTTGAAAATGCCGAAACAACTAGCGGACATTGGTACATTTCTTTCTATAAATATTTTCTTTGATGTAAGCCGAACTGCATGGGCGCGTCGCCGTCGCGTCAGTCATTTGATTTTTATTTTACCAGTCGGCTTTAATAAAAAAATATATATATTAACACCGAATGCCTCTTCTTTCACCCTGAATTGTACATTTTCCCACGCATGAAATTTATGCGTCATACTTATTATTTAATTCTGTAAACGATTCTAAACAGATAACTTTTTTGGTTACAAGCTAGTATTAAGTGATAAAAGGATGAATTTAGAAATTAAGAATTTAGAAATGATTTTAGTTATTTATTGTGAATCAAATTACCAATAAATAAGAAACATTAAATTTAACGTTCTACTAGTATTATACGTATATACGCATATTAAAAATTCAAATTAATAAAATATGTTTATAATTTACTTGATTTTTTTATTGTAATCAATTCTATTGTATAAATATTTTGGAGAATATTTATACTTTATTTGTGCCTATTTTGCATATATATGAGCCTTTTTCAGGCGCCTAAAATTGAATTTTTTAGTGCCTATACTTCCGCAGTCTAGTAATCACCAAAATTTGCGTAAATAATACGGGAAAAACTCGAGATTATGTTGGGAACAATGAATTTGTGACCAACCCAAAAGTGTCACTAAAACAGCTGATTGAAACAAAAAAGTTTTTTTTTTAATAATTAAACTAGAAAATCTAAAGGGCGCGGTAAAAATACGAGATAAAATTTACTCAACCAATTGAGACAAATTAGAGCAACAAGAATTTAGCACTGAAACTGCGATTCAATCAAAAATTACGAAAATTTTAGAAGTGGCATCAAAAAAAGCTTGTATTTATGAGCGGCGTTCAGCGATAGTCAACGAATTTCGTGAATTTTGCCTAGCGAGCGGATGATCCGTAACAGTGGATAGGATGAACAGGACATTTAATCGATACCTCTTCAAGATTGTCTCCGACCATGAGAGAGATTGGGACAGTTATTTACATCTGTTCCTTTTGGCTCACCGATCATCCATCCATTAAACTATGGAAAAAACACCAGCAAGTGTGATATTTGGGCGCGAACTGCGATTACCATGCGACCTAAAGTTTGGTGTCAAACCTGGTGAACGTCTTGCAGATGAACACTGCATTAATGACTTCCGTAAGAAAATAGGCGATATCCATGATATAATGTGCCATAATATCCAAATTGCCAGCGCCCGAATGAATCACTACGACATCAACGCCCAGAATGGAGAACACCAACCAGGAGAGCTTGTTTGGTTACATAATCACCAACGACGCGCGACAAAGCTACAAAACTCCTGGGACGAACCTTGCAAAGTTGTTAAGCGAATCAGTGATGGTAAAATTTCCTATAAAATTTACTGCAGGTGATGATTTAATTCCAAGCTTCTTGGTTCATGACGCCAGATATGCTCTTGTCAAGCCGTTACTTTATATTATTAATATTGCCATTGCTACGTCCTCTTTTCCTGATACCTGGAAGCAGGCAAGAATTACGCCTGTCTATAAAAAAGACGATAAGGCACAGATAAAAAATTATCGTCTTATAGCAATTTTGAACAACCTCGCTAAAATTTTTGAACAACTTATTTATAAGCTTATTTATAGACAAACTTGCTCTTATATTGCGACGTGTCAGCATGGCTTTATTTCTGGTAGGTCAACGACTACGAACTTAGTCACTATAACGCAGTTTATTCCTGAAAAGGTGGATAAACAGGGACAGGTTGACGTCATATATACCGATTTGTCCAGTGCTTTTGATACGGTACACCATGGTATCCTTCTCAGGAAACTTAGCTCTCTCGGCATGACTCCTTCCCTATGACATCTCATGAAATCTTATTTAACAGGTAGAATGAGTTACGTCTTTTATAACAGCTACAAATCATTTGAGTATCAGGCAACATCTGGTGTTCCGCAGAGTTCTAACTTGGGACCCTTGCTATTTGTGCTGTTTATCAATGATTTGTTAACGTCTCTTGAATGTCGAGTGCTTGCGTTTGCAGATGATTTAAAAATATGTGCCTCGGTCTCGACTGTGCGTGAAGCTATTCAGCTACAGCAATGTCTTGACACTATTTACTACTGGTGTACTAACAATCATCTTAAGTTAAATATCAATAAATATTGTCTTGTAACGTACACCAAAAAGCTCAGTCCGTTCATTTTCAATTATGAATTAAATGGTCAACTACTCACAAGGAAAACTTCCACAATGGATCTTTGATCCACTTTGATTCTACTTTAAGTTTTTCTACCCACATAGAAAATATTGTCACAGCTGCCTGTAAAACTTTTGGTTTTGTCCTACGCACAACCAAATATTTCGATAATATAGAGTTATTTAAGTGTCTTTTTAATTCCCTAGTTGTTAGTAGGCTTGAATATGCTTCTCAGGTTTGGTCACCTTATTATATTTGCTACCGTTTAGATATCGAGCATGTGCAGCGTAGACATTCATGGTGCTCGATTTATATGGAAAGTCATTCATTATAAGGTTGATTGTATCGAAATCCTAGAATCTTTGAAATTTTTGGTACCACGTTTCAGCTCGAGATGGTCTACAACGTTTCAATTGCCTACAGCTAAGAGTAACATATTAATTAAAGCACCTATATACTCTATGTGTCGTAATGTTGATGCAATGTATGAAGATATATTTTGCAATCCTTTATGATTGGCTCCCAGCATTTAACTAATTTATAACTACATTATCTTCGTTAGTATTTATTTTGTTCGTTTGTTCATTTTCTTTTCGTCCTGTAATTGGGAATTTCCTGTTGGGCGATTACTTTATTATTATTATTATTATTATTATTATGTCTTCTATCGGTTTAAGAAAATCCCAAATGGAAAACTCAAGGTGGTTCATTTCAACCGGTTGGCTCCGTAAGCTAGCGAAGAAAAGGAGGAGACAGTCCGTTCAATTCTGAAGTCCGAAGCAACTTTTGAGAACTTCATGATCCATTATGCCACGGGACGCAAGGCACGATTTGGAATAAGCACTGAAATATCCCAGGACCTTTCCTAATATCACCAGACTATAATTTGTCCCACTGCGTGGCAGCCGACTTAAGAATGTTCAGAGGAATAGCTCAAGTATTCAGTATATAATATGATCAGATCGAGGAATTGCAAGGGCAGGAGCCACTGCGCCACTAGTAGTAATGTTCTGAAGTTTATGTTCAATGTACACGGTTCGAAACCCTCGTTGGTGAAAAGCGTTCGAGGTTCGCATCTCGAAACTCACGTACGTGATTTTATTGACATCAGAAGTAATTGTGTGTTTACACGTATTTCATGCGAACAAGGAATTGGTGTACCATTCCTAACATAAAAGCTAGGACAAGATTTTTTTAGCTGTGTAAAACTGCTACCGACCATAAATGTAAAATTATTTGAAATGGTCTCTTTCAGTCATACCTAAAGTAACGTTTCAATGGTTTTATAATTCTTGCTGTAATTATGATTTATTGACATTCAAATCTGGCATGACATAAATATGAATTACTGACTTGACAATAAAGTAAGATTCATTATAATAAAATAATGGATACGCATGACTACTAGATTTAAAAGTTGTCCTAGTTTTTTATGATATCGATAGTACATCGCTATTATACTGTGCGATCTGATCTTTTTTAGATAAGGGGAGGTTATGAAAAGTAAAATCAGAATATTAGCTGAACTGATACAATTAATCTATTGACCATCTGTCAAGACTTGATAAGTCAAGATACATTCTCCTGAATCTTTTAATTGAATACATAACGATTTGTTTAAAACTCTTTAAAGGCCGCTTTACAGTTCGCAATTATTTATTGCCGGCAATGAAAATTGCAGCGATTTATATTGCACGCATGCGCGGTATTTGAATTTTGTATAAAAATACAAACTGCGCATGCGTACAATACAAATCGCTGCAGTTTTCATTGCCGGCAATAAATAATTGTGAACTGTAAAGCGGCCTTAGTAAATATAATAACGACCAATTTCAAATGCCGTGGGAATGTTCGAGAGCGTTTAAACACACAGATTTGACAGAAGTCAGAAAGCAAATGTCAGACTGAAAGTTTTGAATCGAGTTTTGTGGGCGAGATTGAAGGCTTGCACAATACACGGTGTTCACGGGAAGCCGCTACTATAGCTAACTGTTTTATTTGAATATTTACGAGGTAGCTTAAATTAGAAAAGTTTCAGTTTCAAAAGTTAATGGCAACATCAGAAAAACAAATGGTTTTCGAGATTTTCAATTGTTTTCAACTTTTTTAAATCGAACGTTATATTTTTTAACATCGCATCGCGTTCAAATTAATTATGTCTCTAAAATATTACCTTCCAAGGCCTACTATTTTATAAATTATTTAGTAAATAAACATTGGTATTCGCGGGAAGTGCATAGCAACAACAGCCTTTTTGTTGACGAACACAATATGGTGTGCGTTGAAACAAGAGAACATCGAAATTGTTTTCAACTCGTCAGTTTTGTTAACTGTTCTAATTAATCAGTTCTTGAAATTTAGTTTATATTAAAAATGTCAAATAGTAAGCCTTGGAAGGTAATATTTTAGAGACATAATTAATATGACACCTTGAACGCGATGCGATGTTAAAAAATATAACGTTCCATTTAAAAAAGTTGAAAATAATTGAAAATCTCGAAAACCTGACAGTCATTTGTTTTTCTGATGTTGCCATAAAATCCAACAGGAGAGGTCCTGAAACTTTTCTAATTTAAGCTACCTCGTAAAAATTCAAATAAAAAAGTTAGCTATTGTAGCGGCTTCCCGTGAACACCTGTATATTGAACAAGATTGAATACTACGTTAAAAACTGCTCGTAGTTTTTATTATTTACTACATCTCTATTATCTTGAATAAACTATGTCAAAAATTACATCAATTTCTACATCATTTACGTTGTTATTTCTTTGCTGGATTTTATTCTAAAACTGAATTAAGTCAAGTTTAAATTTAATTAAACTGTTAAGGCCCAATTTTATAAATGCAAGATAGATTTATCTGCAGTTTAATGCCTTAGTAACACTTGTTTTTAGAATTGTTACTAAGGCATTAAAAGTCTCTAAATAAATTAATTGAATAAATTACCAAATAAGTAACTTGATTCTCAAAGTTTCAAAAAATAATAACATTCTTTGATTTTTCTATACCGAGCCTATTTATGTTTATATGACCGAGGATACATATTGTGCAATATTATTGAGCTATCGATCTCGTACCACAGGGATGTCATAAAAAAGCGAACTAATTGTGTAAACAAGGCTATTGCACTATCAAATACATTTTAATACTTAAGCGGCCCACTATAACTATAAAAGTTGCTAGAAAAGCATTTACGATACATAAACGATGTCGTATTTGTGCGAACTAATTAGCACTTATTGGATGAATAAAGGAATAAATAATATGAACGCTTCCTTATCACGGCATTTATTTAATATTAACCGAGCTAGCAGTGGTTTAATGAGTAACAACCCCCACGGCAGATAATGGGCGCGTTTAGCGAACAGCAGCTGCTGAGTTGCTTACTCAGCAATCGTTTGTGATTGGTTCACATTAAGGTAATAGCCAATCACAAACGATTGCTGAGTCAGCAACTCAGCAGCTGCTGTTCGCTAAACACGCGCAATAATTGCACCTTACCCATTCGAAACGTTCTCATCGTAAAATTACGTTTATTGATATGCCTGTAAAACAACATTTTCGCTCATTCTTAACTGCAGCACATCTGCAAGGTCTGGGTTAAGTATTTTACTGTGCTCTGGCGCCGCCACGCCAGCGCTAAGCGTAGTTTCGTACATGCAGAGACGCATCAAAGCCGTACTCACTACTTCATAATTCGATATCTCGAAAACTATGGCACTTTCTCTATTTTGTCAGAGGCAAAGTATTGTTTACAGAGCGTCATCGACCCATTGGTAACGTATGGCCCCTTATACCTGATACACCCTGTATGTATTGACACAATAATATTGCTCGTGTAAGGGGCCCTTTTGACTGTGATTTCATTTTTTATAGCCTCCCCTTATCTAAAAAATATTGGATCCCATAGTACCTAATCTTATATTAGGTAGATAACTAAAATATTAAAAGAAAAAGATCTGGCTAAACGAAAATTAGAAATTACTTTTGTATTCCTGCGATCTATAAACAAGGATAGGATTCATTTAAGTGAATAAAAGTTATCATTCGATTATCATTTTGTTCACGTTCACATGCAAATTTGATATTTAATATTTTTTGAGTTTGCCTTGAAAGAAATAATAAATAAAAATTAATAAAAAGTACAAAATAAACAAACAGGACTTCGTACAGCGTTTTTTTAAAAGTATTCTTCTAAGTTCAAGCACAGACAATACTAAAGAAGATCTGGCAGCCCCATACATTTATGCTTACACCAGTTTTTTTAATTAAAATTTTACAAAAGAGATGGCGCCTATGTAACTGATTGGTATTCTGATGTTAGTTTTGAGTCCGTGTCAATAGAAAACTAAAGTAAGAGTACTCAAAAATACCTTTCTTTAAGAGACTTCAAACCACATACGAAACTGTTTGTCGGCATCTTTGATGTTGTGAATTAGGGGACCTAGGACGCCTAGGCGCGTTTTTAAATGTGCATACGCATTCGTTAAAAATGCGAACGCGCGTCTTCTTAACCGTTTGAACTTCCAAAACGTATACATTTTTTCTGCGAACGGATAATTATCCCTGGTTAGAGACCCAGGTTTAATTTCCGATAACGCCTTAACTGTCACATTTGCTATTTTGTTTGATACCTACTGATTTGCAAATTATAACGAGTGATCAATCTCTTTTCTAATCAAGTGACCTATGGAAATAAAATCGTGTGTCTTTGATTAGTTCATTATTTCAAATGTCATTTGAATTATTTACATTGAAGATCTAATTGCTATTTTTATCTACTTTATGTTTTTTATAAATTTGGATATCAAATCCCAAGTTCACATTTCCCACTTAAAAAGAAAGTTCGCGTCAAGAGCATTTGCGCAGCCTCAGCTCGTAGCAACGACAAGTTTTAAGGTTATTCGGTATATGAGTTTTGTTATGCCGATTTCGGTTAAATTGCCATGTTTTTGAATTGATTAAATTTAGTGCAATAAAAAGTATTGAAATAAATGATACGTTTATAAAGATAACGACGTAAAATGTATACAACGAAAAACTGGTTCATAGAAGGAGCGTAAAATGTCCGCCGTTCTCCTGTAAACACAAGCGAATTCTGCGTTTTAAATTGACGAGCTTCTTGGAAAAACCTCACATGTCCTTTTTGCCGAAATCGCGATTTCATTGTCATCTATTGCTTATAACAGTAGGCTATCAATTCTTATACTGGGATTCCGTAAAAACGTCATAAACCGGTAATCTAGCTTAGCAAAATCTGGGGGTTTCTGTAGCAATATGTTAAGTCTACAGGTACATTTTTTTTTGTTTTTCCAAAAAAAGTTGTTTTTGGACAAATGAGGTTTTTCCAAGAAGCTCGTCAATTGTTAATAACATTCGCTAAGATTATTGGATTGTTATTGAACTGTTCACAATACAACAATAAACTCTGATGAACAAAGATTTCTGTTAATAAATTAAATTTACTGACACTGACAGTTAATAATTAAAATGACACTTGAAAAATGTATTAATCAAAGACATACAACTTTTTTCCATAGGTCACTTGATTAGAAAAAATATGGATCACGCGTTATTACATTTGCATAAGGGTGTCAAACAGAATGGCGTTTTTTTTGGCACTGACGTTTAAGTGTCCTTATTTTCTTAAACCGTGCTCTTGTATTGCGTGCCGCTAACTTTATAAAAATATAACGGCTTACTTTAATCAGGAATTCATTTGAAGGCACGATATTTACTCTGTGCAGATAAATTAGTTATCTCAGAATAAATGCAAAATAAAAATATCGTATTCCAGTAATTTTGCAAAAGTGCATTTATTTGTTTTTATCATGGCCTTCTAAATGAATAAAGGTCTTCTCAAACCAACGCGGTACGGGGGGAGTGGGAGCGGGAGCGAACGCAACGCGGGATTGAATTCTGTGGCGGGATATCTAAGCGGCATATCGCTTTCATGTAAACGCTTAGATATTCCGCCACAGAATTTAATCCCGCGTTGCGTTCGCTCCCGCTCCCGCCGTACCGCGTTGGTTTGAGAAGACCTTAACGAGTTCTATGTGGCCTGGGCAAAAGTGCAGTTCAAGTGTGCTCCGCCAAGCAGTTGTTACAGGTTGGTTACAGGGCGCTTTCTTAACTTAAAATCTTGACAGTTGTCACGTGTGAATGGTGGATGAGTTCGTGTAATAAAAATTAATGTTATTGTTGTAAAAATTTGAGCATACTGAATATTATTTACGTTGGAATAAGGTGGAGTATTTATGTCCAATTTCGACAACTTAATTTAGCATTAAACTATTACGGGTTTAGATTAAAATCTTACCTGCATGTACTCAGAATTTCTGTGGTAAGTTACAACATGTGTAACAAAGCTTCTTTTCTCATTGTGCGTAATTATCAACGCCCTTTTTAACATGTTTTATATTATCAAAAGTCAAAACTCTTTTATGTAACTTGTTATAATTATTCATAACACGAAAGCTTTTTAAAGTGACAGTCTTTCCTATTGCGCAAGCGTAGTTCACTCCGACGTGATCAAATTATTTGTGCACGAATCTATAAAGTTTATACCATATAAATTATGTTGTATTACGGTAATTACAATATTAATTAATTTTGTGTGAACTAACTTTGACTGACAGTAATGACAGTGCACTTCACTCAGTGCCCCGTAACCAGCGCCAAAGTGTCGACTTTTGACGTTTTCTCGTGCACAAAAATTCAATGTAAACTCGCTTTTCATTTAGAAGGCCATGGTTTTTATAATTTGTAATTCTGACGATATTTTTTGAATTGTCCATGTGTCAAGTTTCAAATAAATTTCATAAGAAACATACCTTCACAGCTCCAAATAACAAGCATCCATTAATAATGCACAGTTCCAAATGTAGTGTCATCCAAACTTTATAATCTTCTTCTTGGAGAGTTACGGGCTTTTGACTCAAAGAAAAAAAGAAGTGTACGATTGACGTCATCTGCAAAAATAAAATAAATAAAAGCACGAAAATGAATAGGATGAACTTTTCAGAATTTTATTTTATTTGACATATTGTGTATGCAGCGTGCATCATTGGTATGGATTTCTTCAATAGCTCCTTAACTATTGATTATAAAGGAAAGTATAGAAGTTATCGACTATGATGAGTTCTATATTAGTAAATTATTTTCACATACATACACTGCATGTTCCATAAGTGACTTATCCACCAAACTCATACTTTTTAAATGGAATGTACAATTTTTTATTTAATATCTGCTACTGTTTGCTGGCTGATTTTTGCAAATGTTTGTCTCAAGAAGAAGTGCATTGATTCGTTATCGATATACGAGTCAATACCTGAAAGAAATGTTTGTTTATTGGGCCACTTCTATGGGCCGTAAATCTATTAAATTCTATTAAGTTTTTGGAACCTTAAATTATTTACTGTAATGATGTATGATATACCTTGTATTTCGACTCCAATTAACAACTAAAGACTCAATAAATAAAATTGCTGATATGAATAAAAAATATGAATAAAATATCTTCATAGGATTAAAATTACATTTTGAAGAATTCTGTTTATACTTTAGCAATTAGTTGGTTTTTTGGTTTTATGTACTCAGATTACTTATAAAAGCTGTTTTCGTTTAGAATTAATAGATAGTTAGAATTTTGCTCTTTCCTTTTTGTTCATTTTCTTGAAATATGGTTCTTATTCACAAGGTCAACGTGTCAATTGAAAGGACAACAACCAATAACCAACACAAGCGTCTGGCCGGAGAAAATATACTACCCCACGAACACCTACGATCCTACGAATATGACCCAGATGTTGCGAATGCTTTTAAATATGGTTTGATGCGATATCGTGATACTGGAATTTTACTAACAGTTTTTCATTTTAAATTACCATCGTTTACATTTTTATTGTCTGGTAGTTTGATAATTATTTTCTCTGTTATTAGAGCTGACTGACATGAACCCAAACGTATTGTTACGGTTTTAGGGTTCGATTAATTTTTATTTTAAACAAAACACGAAATTCTTAATAAACTAATTTATTTTAACACGTTAATAATAAAACACTAATTTATTTACAGAGTTACAATACTAATTTATTTTAATAGCCGAGCGAAAGTCTTAACGCGAACTCTAATGCGGAACTAACTAACTCACTGGCTCGCTCGCGTTTTTTTACGCGAAGCTTCATCGAAGGGTACCAGAAAGCCTGTTCCAATTTATTCTGCAGCCGGAATTCTCTTGAAGTGACGGCGACGGCTGTCTCTGCGGAAGCTTCGAGACTATGTCGCCCCAGGCTGTGACGCATGAGACTGGCTGGCGTCCAATAAGTGTTAACGAATGATAACACTGCCCCCTTCTTTAAAATGTTTCGTCTCGGAACGTTCCTCGTGATAGCCTTGAAGGAGGATGTCGAAATCGGAATGCTGGCCTTTTTTTACAACTTCCGGTCTGGAAGAAATAGCAGGTTTTCTTACTGCCGACAGCTGCCTGTGGGTGGTGACTGCAGATTAGGACTTCAATTCCCGTTCCGTTGAAGATGACTTCTAACATGCTTCGAATGACCCTCCAGTCCAGCCCGTCTAGTCCGCAGCCCAATTTGGGAATGGCTAATTTCGTCTCCTTGCCTTCTACCAACTGTCTCTCCAAATATTGCTTTAGTCAGGCTTACCGCTTGATGTCCTTTTGGCGACTAAGTAGTACACATGTCGTCTTTGACCCGCTTCCGTGTCGATGATCTGCAGGCTCTTGCCAACCATGGGGTGCTGTCTTCGAAGTTCCTCGACCTGACCAAATTTCTTCCGGAAGACCTGGGCTATCCCCTTGGACATTCTTAGATCTTCTGCCACACAGTGGGCCAGACTGTACTCCGGTGGCACTTGAAAAAGGTCTTGCTGCCTCTCTGTGGTCACTCCGAATCGTGCCTTACTCCCTGTGGCGTGATGAGTCATAAAGATTTCGAAGTTCTCCTAGGAATCTTGCGTTTTAGTCCAGCTCCGCGAAGCACTCCTTCCAGGTTCTTTAGGTGGCCGTCGAACGTTTTTCCCACCACAACTATGTCGTCCAGGTACACCATGCACGTTGTCCAGGACAAACCCTTCAGAACCATCTCTATTAGCCTCTCGAATGTCGCTGGGGCATTACATAACCCGAATGGCATCACCGTGAATTGCCATAAACCCAGACCAAGGGAAAACGCCGTCTTTTCTCGACCTTCGGGCGCTAGTTCCACTTCCCAATAACCACTCTTTAAATCCAAGGTTGAGAAGAACTTTGAACCGGCCAGGGTATCTAGGGTACCATCAATTCGTGGCAGAGGATAGCTGTCCTTTTTGGTGACGTTGTTGAGCAATCGATAGTCTACACAGAACCGTGTGGATCCATCCTTCTTCTTCACAAGCATTACCGGTGACGCCCATGGACTGCCCGATGGTTCAATTACATTGTCTCTTTCCATCTCGCGAATAATGCGTTTTGCTTCTTCATGTCGGTTCTTCCCTTAGGTCCATTTTCTACCTCTAACACATCTTGATAGCGACAGATCAGGTTCTTTTGTCTTTTATTCTGGAGTCAATTCCTGGGCCGTCGACATGACCATTTCCAACAACTTCTTCGGGACCTCCGTCTCTTACACGTTTGCTTCTAGTTGGCGGGAGATGGAGAACACCATGGCACAGCTTTCCAAAATCGTACCTTTCTTGATGTTGACGGAGAAACATTTCACATTCATTAGGCGGACTGGTATTGCCTTCTTTGCTGTCAACAACGTTTTCCCAACAAGAACTCCTCTTCTAATCTTCTGATCGTCAGTATTAGGTTCGACCATAATGACTTGCTCATCTTGGAAAGCGTCGTTCAGGTTTGCATCGACTATGACCTGGGTCCTGCTGGGTAACACGACATCTTCGGCGAGAACAACTCGACCGGCCACGTCCTCTCGTTGATGCGTTGTTAATCCCCATCACGCCACTTTTCAGATCCAATTGAATGGGCATACATGACGTCCATGCCCAAAACCGCCTCGTCCTCTATTTTTGCTATTAGCGCACGGTGTTTGATGGGGGTCGATCCAATCGTCATGATCACTTCTACTTCACCATGGACAGTCGCTGATGTTCCGGTTGCTGTTCTCAGTCTCCACTTAGCCGGCTCGGTGCGTCTTGATGACTTCATAACGTCGGGCCTTAAGTCGCCCCACCCGTATCGAGTAACATGGTGTGAGGCATGTCATCAATGGTGGCATCCACGAAGACACTGCTGGTTAATCGCCGCAGGGCTATTACTTTCGTTGCTTTTGTCTTTGGAGGCCTTTGAATATGGGTCGACATTTGCCCCTCTGCACCGACCAGGCTTAGTATCCCCTGTAGCTTCCTTCGTGGAACATCCTGCCTGACCTTCGGACACCACCTGCGAACATGTCCTTCTTCCTGGCAGTTCTGACACACCAGCGGATTCTTCTGCCTCAAGAATTGTTCCATAATGCGGCGAACATCCTTCGCGGTGGCATATTCCTTGGGCCGTTCCTCTGCAGCAGATTGCACCTTGACGCTAGCGGGTTCCTCCTCTTGGGAGTCCATGGCAGCTCCTACCTTGACATGCCGTCTTCAGACTCGCTTCGCCGCCTCGTATTCCAAGACGTAGGCCAGTGCGTTCTTGGATGTCTTGGGGTGGGCCATTCACGGGTCTAGGACGTTTCAGCGCCGCCGGTTCATCACCGCCGTTCCGTCCCTGCCGTTTCGCCCATTCGCCGCCGCCAGTTCACCGCCAGTTATAAATTTATAATTAATTGTTATCGTCGTGTATGTAGGTATATTAAATCTGTAGCACAACATAATTTTTTTTTTATAGTTCCAGGTACTTTCAGTTTATTTTACAAGAACAAATCTGTTAACAGTTGCATTATTTAAGATTACATACGATTAACGGATTACAATACTTAAATGAGATGTACCGACTAATAGGTTAATCGACTATTCGTCTAGATTGGCGATTAATCGAATAAATAGATTAATCGGCTTAAAGATCGAATAGTTGGCTTATTTTATAAACTAGGAAGCTACAAGAAATAACGAGCGTCTAAATAAAAACCTGGTCAAGTAGGTTGTGATCGAGAATTTATCCATTGCATTTATATAACAGAATTACTAAAAGTAGCCTGCTTGACCAGGTTTTTATTTAGACACTTGTTATTTATTTTGTAAGTCCCTGAAGTTAATATTTTCAATAGCAGTTTTTTCATTTTCACAAAACGGAAGATTTATTGGACATTTAAGTAGCGACATCTCTCGATCGCTTGTTGACCTGATATTGCAGTAGGATTGACAAATTGAAGCCAGTTCGCCACATAATAAGTCATCCCAATGCAAGGTGGCCATGTGCTGTCAAAGCATATGAGAATTTTGAAAATATTTGTGCAAATCGGTTTTGATTGCAGCGGATTCCCCGAGCAGGCTCTGTACAGCTGTTTCAGGCCTAGTTGGGCCTTCGTCAGCAGAACCGTAGCCCGCTGCAATCAAAACCGATTTGCACAAATATTTTCAAAATTCTCATATGCTTTGACAGCACATGGCCACCTTGCATTGGGATGACTTATTATGTGGCGAACTGGCTTCAATTTGTCAATCCTACTGCAATATCAGGTCAACAAGCGATCGAAAGATGTCGCTACTTAAATGTCCATTACTTTCACATCGCATTGGCGAATAACCCTAGGACATATCGGTTTAGTTTGCAGTGGAGTTCTCGGGCTACGGTTCTGCTGACGAAGGCCCAACTAGGCTCTGTACAGCTGGTACAGAGCCTGCTCGGGGAATCCGCTGCAATCAAAACCGATTTGCACAAATATTTGGAAGATTTATTATTTATTTATTTTTATTAAATAATCTATTTGGCCGACTAGTCGGTACATCTCTACTCATTAGTGTACGGGATCTTGTGCCAATAATTTTTTTTTAGTTACAAGTGAGAAAAGCTTATTGCTGGGTTAAAAGCAATTATCATGTCTGACGACCTTTTCATAAATAGACGTTTCTTATTTTTAATTTTGATATGTATATGTAAATCCCTCTATGTTACAACCGTAACTCAACAATCTGTATAAAACATTTACAGGCAATACATTAGCAGGCGAATAACTAGGAACCAGGCAATCAAACTGCGGCGATTAAACGGTTCGGCGACGAAACGACGACGATGAAAATGTCCGGCGATGAAACGGCGGCAATGAAATGGCGGAGATGAACCGGTGCGGGCGGAGCTGAAAGTTCCCATTCCGGCCATTCTCAATGCCTGTTGATTGTCCGGGTCACGGATTCAATCCACGAAGGTCTGCACCGTCAAACATTACAGGAATTCATCAGGAGCTGCAGGATACGCCAACCGGGCTAGGCGCGCTACGTCAGCCTCGAATTCTTGAAGACTCTCCGGATTTCTGGTAACGGTTTCTCAGCTGCGCATGGTACACCTCGGTCAGATGCGTCTGGCCATAACGCATCTCTAACCTGTTCACCAGCTTGTTGAAGTCTTCTTGTTCCTCTGGCGACATCGTTTGTAGCACATCGATAACGTCCTCCCTCAAGGCCACAATTAACGAAGTGGATTTTTCACCGGCCGACCATCCGTTCGCCTTTGATGCTGCATCAAATTGTTTGAAGTAGTTAGGCCAAGAAGATTTCCCGTCGAACGTCGGTGGTTTTATTTTCAATTTCGAAGTTTCCGCTGGTCCTACCACAGTTCGGACCTCATTATTTTCTGGTATTTCTGATGGTGACTGATCCCCGAATATTCGCAAGGCTATGATTTGTTCGAGATTCTTAATTTTGTTATCCTGCGGGACTGGTATCTCTTCCACATTTTCTTGCTGATTCCTTGTCTCTTCTGATATTTTTACCACTAGTTTATCTTCGAGGCCTTTTGATTGTTCTAAAAATTCATCAAATTTCCAAACTGTTCTCGAAGTTTCTCGTCTAAATTTCTACATTGTTCCAGCAATTTTCAGTTCGTCTTTGAAATTTCCAGATTGTTCTCGAAGTTTCTCGTTTAAGTTTCTAGTTTGTTCCAGCAATTTAGTTTGCAATTCATCTTTGAAATTTCCAGATTGTTCTCGAAACTTCTCGTCTAAACTTCTGGATTGTTCCAGCAATTTATTTTGCAATTCATCTTTGAAATTTCCAGATTGTTCTCGAAATTTCTCGTCTAAAATTCTATTTAGATCGACGGAACCACACGGAACCTCGAACAAGAATACCTCTGGATCTTCCCCAGCTGTCCACGAAGCTTCTCGGAGACGCTGTTGAAGTGCAGCTTTCAAACCGGAGGTTTCCAGGTTCTTCTAATACGGTTTTCAATTCGGCCACATTTAAGTCTTTCAACAGCACTTTCTTTGTAGCCATTGTTTCTTTCCGACACTACACTTTGTTTATCAATTTGTTTAAATTTAATTCAATTTAATTGTTTATTTATTTCCACGAACCCCACATGTGGCATCACTGTTACGAATTCGATTCGAGTAACTTTCATTTTAAAACAAATCACGATATAATTAATAAACTAATTTATTTAAAGCGTTACAATAAAACACTTAAGTTATGGGACACAGAGCAACAGTGGATTACTGACATCAAAATATTGCGATTTAGCTAAACTCACCTAGTCCAACAGTGGATAATAAGGGAGATATAGGGCGTTAAAATAAATACTTTAATTTCAATTTTTTTCAATAATAGGGAGGACCAAAAAATATGGGTATTTTTAAGTTAAAATTGTAGAAAAGCATCTAAAACTCATTTGGGTGTAAGAAATTTTTGAAACGCGTTTTAGTTTTTTTAAAATAGGTCCTCAAACTCAAAATTTGGAATTATATTTGAATCGTAAAACGCATTTTGAAGTCATAAGCCCGTTCGCAACCCGAAAGATTTAGGCGCGCTTTTGATCTCGTATGTAAAACTCAGGCAAACACTTGTCAAATCTTGACAGCTGAACTTTCTTACTAAATCAATGGGTACTGTTAGGTATTTTTTTTTACTTGTACTTGTGTGCATGGAGATAAAGCACCACTTGCGCATATTAATGTGAAACATGTATTTAAAAGCTGATGTGCTGTACGTGAAAAATTAGCTACAATATACAGTGTGTCCACGGATTGAGTTCACTATAGGAACCATGCACATGCGCAGCCAGCGCCACCAATGACCATATTGTACATTAGTGGTATGAAAATACGAGTTGTTTCAAATTATTATTGTACAGGGTTTTTGTTTATATTTTGAACGGTACCTACACATTTTGTTATTAGACATACAAAAAAATTATAAATACAAAAGTTTTAGGGATATAACTGAACCGCCAGAACTTGCTAAAAAAAGAAATAAATGACGATCGGACACCTAACAAATAAGTATCAACTTTGTTATTTCAAATGGAACACTCAGTATATTTTCTCAAATTATGAAAGATATTTTCTTGCTAATTCCAAAAATATGTAGTTTGTCTATATTTCGTTTCATACTTTTTGCGATATTTAAGTTTAAAATTTAAAAAAATTAATTTACTTTGATTAATAAAAATGTTATTATGAAACAATTGATAATTATAATTAAAAGACTGCTCGTCTGGGACATTTTATAAGACAAAACACTAACATCTAAGACAAATAAACGTAATATATAAAATAAATTTATCAAAATATTCCAAAACAATAATAATTTCAAACTTAAATGTTGCAAAAATTATGAAACCAAATATAGACAAACTACATATTTTTGGAATTAGGAGGAAAATATCTTTCTTAATTCGAGAAAATATACTGAGTGTTCCATTTAAAATAACAAAGTTGATATTCATTTGTTAGGTTTCCGATCGTCATTTGTTTTTGTTTTTAGTAAATTTTGGCGGATCTGGTAAATCCCTAAAACTTTTGTATTTAACATTTTTTGGTATGTCTAATAATAAAATGCGTAAGTACCGTTCAAAATATAAACAAAAACCCTGTACATTTGAATTGAATATTGTAATGTATTTCAATACTAGGAAGGTCAAGTTTTATGTTACAATCGTAAACTGTCATAAGAGTGACATTATTCCCATGCAATGAGTTTAAAGAAATATTTTCATATCACTAATTCACAAATCACCACGCCAGGCGGCGCTGAACGCAGAGATGTGCATGGCGCCTATAGAAAAAACTTTTTTATTTTCGTGTTTCCGAAAAAAGTTATTCTTTATGAAAGTTTTTGCTTGCCTTAAGAACCCCAAAAATGCTATAGGAAATGTTATTATTCCGCTTAATAGCTGAAAAATATTCAAAATTCTATATTCACTTTCGGAAAAAATGGCATAATGCAAAATTAAAAAAAAGGTATTCTTACTTTTTGTTTAACACCGACCCCGTTTCATCAATTTTTTACTATTTTTTTTCAGTGCATGCACCGATACTGCGCATTCTGTAATTTTTGTTGGTAAATCTCAAGTGCGTAGTTACAGGAAACATTTCTGAGTCCATAACACTTGATTAAGTAAATTCGCTGCTCTAGATTAACATTTCTGACTTAAAATATTTTTTCTACTTTGCGTTCACAATGTGACACCAAAAACAGTTTCACAATGTTTTTGGGGAAATTTTAGTCAATTTTTAATTGAAAATATTTAATAGATTTCACAAAATAATTCATTATTTATTTTTTTATTTAACAGAATCTCACAATGAAGCTCGACAAGAAAAATTAATAACTTGTCAATGTGATTTTTGTTTAAAATGGAAGGTTGTCAGTGTTGCCACGCATTACAACAAAAATTCCCCATATACTAAGGAGATCCGATTTTTAACAATATTTTTCAAATTTTTGTTGAATAAGTGACGCAAAGTAGAAAAAAAAATACTATATTTTACACGTTTCACAAGAGGCATTGTACCACTCGTTCTGATAGCGCACTCCGAGCTTGCTGCGCTTCGCTCATCGTACCCTAACCCCACTCGTGTTACAATAAGTCTTCTTGTGAAACTTGTAAAATAATATACTATTTCGCCGATCGACATTAAACGCCAAACTTTAGTGACAACTGACGTGCACTAAACGGTCTCATTTACTGCCTGGGTATTAAAAATGTGAAAAAATGACAGAAATTAACGAAAAATAATAAATAAGCTGGCTTCTATAGCAACGACTGTGTATAAACCACCTTAATGTCATCGTATTTCCAGATTATTTTGCGTATTTTCTCTTTAAAAATGTGAAACTTAAATGATCGGCGAGAAAATCATATGTTCAATTCGGCAACAAAGCTGATTTAATGCCTTGGCTGGGTTCAAAACTCCCAGCCGCGACATTAAATCAGCTACTTTGTTGCCTTATTAAACAAATAGCTATTTTCTCGTAAATTAACTGACATTACCAGATAACGTTATTTTATTAAGATAATTTTTGGACTTTGCCATTTTTCCAAAAGTGAAAAAGAATTTTGAATATTTTTCCGCTATTAAGCGAAATATAACATTTCCCATAACGTTTTTGGGGTTTTTAAGGCAAGTAGAAACTTTCATAAGAATGACTTTTTTTCGAAAACATAAAAATAAAACTCAATCTGTGGACACAGTGTATTGTAAGTAAACGTCATTTTTTTTATATGCAGATCTGATCAATCTGATGGCGTTTTCGATTCGCTGCCCAGAGCACTCTCAGAGTATATCAATCTTCTAAAAAGTGAGCAAATAAAAATCAGATTAGAGTAGGCGGTGCAATGTCTGTGATTAACTGAATTAATTAATGTAATACATTCATGGACTGTCAAATTTAATGACTTCTTAATTAATCACAGACATACATTTTCTATGCACTGCCTACTCTAATCTGATTCTTATTTCCTCATCGTTTATTATTACATGAGGTTAAAACATGATGAAAATGCTCTCAGAGTGCTCTAGATTAGCGAGTCGAAAGCGTTACAAGTTAAGAATGCAACGTGACCGACTGCGAGAGGAAAATTAAAAAGAGACAGCTATATAAAAGTTCTTAAAATTACACAGCCCAACACACATTTTGGTGCCTAGGATTTTGCAAATGTTTTTAGGTAATTTTGTGGTGCAGAATTGAAAAATGCTGTCAGATTTAGTCTAACAGGTCTAGTTTCCGAGGTACGACATATTCACCCTAGTTACTGAATAAATAACTATTCTCGCATAAACGTTCTATTTTTTTTAGATAATAGGGAATTTTTAGAAACCTACTTTAAATTAAAAGTACTAATTGCCGTGCCCGAGTGTTTTGCAATCAGAAAATATTTTGGGAAATATTTAGGGTATTCCAAACTTCTTGTGCACAATGTATATTCCACTACAATCGTTCCAAAGTCGCTTAGAATATTCCCGTCTAGCAGCGTTGCTAGATTTTATCAAATTTCCATAAATTAGGAAAAACGTAGGAAAATATGTTAACGTCGCACCCCTATATGGTTTATAACAATGGGTTGAATGGTAAAAATATTTTTAAGTTAGTGATGCTGTATCTCAAAAAGTATAGCTGATAGAAAAAAACTGTATTCATTTTTGGAATCAGCACACCAAATATGTCAACATCAGGTCTAACATTCCAGGCACCAGATTAAAATTTTTTATTTGTAGAGGTGTGTTATCAATCAATCTGACGTTTAAATAGTATATCGGGCTTCGTTCGCGAACCTTCGGATATGGCTTATGACGTCAATAGGAGTACCCTCGCACTAGGGTGCATTTTCTAGCCTCTGTCGAACACATCAACAATAAAGTGAGATAAAGAAAAAACATTTTAATTAATTTACACATTACGTTTTATTTTTTAGAGTAAAACTGAAAAATCTTGGAGCTTCCTATTCTTAAAGTTTTTGACATATTGCCTTAAAAATCGGCATGAGGGGGTTTCGTGGAGCATTTCGGTGTCATTCCTGCATTAAAACTTTTCTGTGAATAAACTTATGGTACTTTTGACAAAAGATTGTTATTTCCTTAGCTTTTTTAAACCAATTAGGTATACCTGTTCAAGAATTAAGGTTAACCGTTTTCGAAATATTTGCTGCTTTAGCTTTGAATGCAACGTGGTTTTTACGACAGTACACGCGTTTTCCTAAAAGAAAAATGAAAATAAATCTATATTCTTTCGTAGTGTTTTGTAATGACGTTATATTGTTTACGAAATACTTCTTATAACGAATCCATATCCATTATTTATGGGGCAGGACAAAATCGAACAAATACTACTGTAAAAACTAGTTTCTTTCGGTCTAAAATAGCAAATAGGGAGTGTTCGCGCACGGTTCAAAAGTTTGAATTTTTATTTTATAAAGTTAGCAACCCTGTTGGCTGCCTTGCAATATCCCTCCTTGTTTTCCATTTTTACACACATGCGTTCTTTACCATTATTATTCACCACATCATCGTTGGGAAGACTTGAGTTTGCTCCTCGTCGAAGAAATTTCGTAACCTGTGTACACAGTGAATAGAGCAAACGAAGATTTATCATCAGTGCGATGGCAAATCGGTGAGTCCCCTTTTTTCTTCCATAACCATTAACGCAAGGCAACTGTACAATTACTGGTCCTTTACAAACATATTTTTGGTCCATTCGAGCACGGATGTTTTACCATTATACTGATATACCGTCCACTAAATTCGCATAAATATGGCAGCTTGTATCGACACGTGTCTACGAGTTTAGGGTGCGAGTCATTCACATTTCGAGAAGCGAGCATTCTTAACCGCCATTTTCCTTGCGTTAAATTGTCGTATTCGTTATAAACTGCAAAACTTGTCGTACTATTTCGATTGTTCGTAGCGCATTTGCCAAATACCTGTCGCATTGATATCATTGAGATTTCATTATCGCATCGTTTCGTTTTCGTAACCTGCAACAAGAAGCACGCTTATGCTTGGCCATTATTGCCGGAGCAAGCGTTTAAGCCGCCATTTTGCACGATACCTACGTGTTCGTTTGTTTGAACTCTTTCGTTTGAATTTAGGGCCCTTTCTCTTGGAAAGCGGGCTTTGTTCGGAAATATTTTTCTTTTAAGCCTCTACTAGCAGGTAAATTACATCGTCGCAATATTTGATAGTGTTGTCTGTTATTTTTGACAAAATTGACTGTACGTCGCAGTTGCATTTTTCTCGATTATTTCGTATAGTTTTTCTTTTTTTTGGCTGTCCTTTTTTTAAACCATGGCGACAAAAATCAAAGAAGTTCGTGCTTTTCGCGCTACCTATTTAAATCAGATAACTGAAACTTACGAAGTTGCGCGTTCAGCGTTAGAGGAAACGTCATTTCGGTCTTTGTTTGCTAGACGTTATACTCGCATAGCGACAATTTATGAAAAGTTTCACGAATCACAAGCGCGTTTACAGACATTAATGTCGGGTCAAGCCGACGCTGATTTTGACGCCGAAGACGCAGTCCGGAAAAAAGCTGATGAGATGTTTTACTCAATTGAGGATGCATACTTCACGTTATTCCCTAATGAAACGCAAAGTAGCAATTTATCTACTTCGAATCATAAACAAAATGGAATTCGTCTTCCAAAAATTTCTCTGAAAACATTCGACGGAAAGTTTAGTAACTGGACGCCTTTCATTCAGTGTTTCAATACAGCCATTCACAACAATAATGCAATGTCGAACATCGATAAATTTCAATATTTGGTAAGTTGTTTAACAGATGAACCATTAAACATGGTTAAGGCTTTAGTACTATCTGACGAGAACTATCCTGTTGCATACAATGTGTTGACTGAGCGTTATGAAAACAAACGAAAATTAGCTTCCCACTATTGGAATCAAATAAATTCTCTCAAAAAGTTACAATCGGAGTCAGCAAGCGGTCTTCGAAGCTTGTTAGACAATTTCAGAGAAAATCGCTCTGCACTTTTAGCTCTAAATCTATCTAGTAACATGGAAGATTTTTTATGGTTTAATCTTCTTTTAGATAGAATCGATTTTCAAACTCATAAGTTTTTTGAAACCACTGTTAGGTCTCTTAAGAATAACATTCCTACTTTTGCCCAGCTGGAACAATTCATTGAGAGTCAATGTAACATATTAGAGTCAGTTCCAAACATTTCTTCGGATCGAAAGGTTCAACCCAACAAACCGCATTCTATAAAATATGAGAAACCTTCAAAGGCAGTATTTTTGACTGAAGCAAATACAAGCAAGGGTCGTACCGAAAGTTGCTTTGTTTGTAAAAGAGAGCATATAATACATAAATGTCCTCAGTTGTTAGAAAAAAACCCACACGATCGTTTTGGTTTAATTAAGGCGAACAAATTGTGTATTAACTGTTTGAAAAGTAACCATCGTTTGAGTGCCTGTCCTTCATCAGGGACGTGCCATGTTTGCAAGGCCAAACACCACACACTCTTACATTTCGAACAAAAGCCTGCATCAGACATAACTGACACGTCTCCTCGTGAAGAATCCACTGCCTCATCTTCGAATTCAGTAACATTAACAACGGTGTCACCTTCAGGGGGTGATGTATTGTTAGCTACAGCCTTGATAAAACTCACTGACAGTCATGGAAACTATAAAACTGTACGTGCGGTGCTAGATAGTGCAAGTCAAGGAAGTTTTATAACCGAAAAATGTTTCCGTGAACTAGGAGCTCGTTATACCCCATATAAATTAAGGGTTAGTAGTATCAATGATTCAAGTGCACATTTGTCGAAGGGTTTCACCTATTGCATAATAAGCTCTCACTCTCAGTTATCATCGAAGGTTCCCGTGCAGCTACACTTGATCCCACATATAACAGGTCGTCTGCCGACACATTTCTTTGACACACAGGAGTGGACTCATCTATCGCATTTGACTTTGGCTGATCCTCAGTTCGCAACTCCACAGGGTGTTGATATTTTGTTAGGTGCCGATGTGTACGCAAGATTAATGAAGCCAGGTGTAGTACATAGTTCAAACTGTAATGAACCTTCTGCCATAAACACTATATTTGGTTACGTTGTAACAGGACCAACAACCTCGCGGCCTAGTAGAAACTTTGCTTCTTTGTTTACTAGTCTGAACGATGAATTGCATACAACTTTGAAACAATTTTGGGAAATCGAAGAATTATCTAAGAAATGCCCCCCTTCCGAGGAGGAATTAAGTGTCGAAAATCATTACACATCAACTGTGTCACGAAATGCGACTGGAAGATATATTGTTTCCCTTCCATTTAAAGAAGTTTGTTTACAGTTTCCACAATCTCGGGAGATTGCATTACATAGATTGCATTTGTTAGAGAAAAGGTTATCTCGTGATCTTCAGTTACGTGAGAATTACAACGAATTTATGTCGGAATATGAAAACAATGGCCATATGTCTCTGACGACTTCTTCGGACGCTTCCAATGACAATTATTTTATCCCACATCATTGCGTTCTAAAACCTGAAAGCTCAACAACAAAACTTCGAGTTGTTTTCGACGCATCCTGTAAGGCTGCAAATGGTGTATCTCTGAATGACGCACTACACGCTGGTCCACAATTATTACCAGATATTGTTAGTGTTCTTCTTAAGTTTAGAATTCACCCAGTCGTATTTATCGCTGATATTAAACAAATGTATCGACAAATCCTTGTTGATAATGATCACAGAGAATTTCAAAAAATTTTGTGGAGGTTTTCTCCAGACGAACCTGTAAAGGAATATTTGTTAAATACTGTAACATATGGTATATCATCATCTCCATTCCTTGCAATTCGTACACTTAGACAATTAGCTATAGATGAAGGATCGGACTTTCCTCAAGCAGCCAATGTGCTGAAAAATGACACTTACGTGGACGATATTGTGTCTGGTTGCGACACAGTTACCAACGCATTTGCAGTTCAAAAGCAACTCATCGAACTATTATCACATGGAGGATTTGAATTGCGAAAATGGGCAAGTAATCGACCTGAACTAATATCTCATCTTGATGTAAATCTCCGCCAAGAACCTATGTTGTTTGATGAAGAATGCAAGTCGGTTATTAAAATCTTAGGTTTACAGTGGGACCCTACGTCGGACTTCTTTACGTTTTTTGTGAACACTAAAGTCGAAAACACTTGTTCAAAACGAATCATACTGTCTCAGATTGCGAGGATTTTTGATCCCTTAGGATTTTTAGCTCCTATCATTTTATATGCGAAACGATTGATTCAGTCTCTATGGTGTTTGGGAATCGATTGGGATGAAACACCTCCTCAACATGTAGGTGAGAACTGGCATCAATTTATGACAGAGTTACATGTCATAGGGAAATTGAAGTTACTTCGTCAGGTGTTAGCAGTTGATTCTATCAGTATACAGTTACACGGGTTTTGTGATGCATCGGAAGTTGGCTATGCAGCCGTTGTTTACATCAGAGCCGAGACTTCTCGTGGTGTTAAAATTCAACTCGCATTAGCCAAAACCAAGGTTTCACCCTTAAAGAAGCGATCGCTTCCCCAATTAGAACTCTGTGCAGCACATCTCCTCAGTAATGTCATGACTATTGTCTTAGAATATTATAGCGATCATCTTCCATTTTCTTCGGTCTTTGCTTGGACTGATTCGACAATCGTTTTGGCTTGGTTGCAATCAACACCTTATCGTTGAAAAACATTTGTAGCCAATCGGGTAAGTCACATTCAGGAACGTGTACCTCCGTCTTGTTGGCATCATGTGCGCTCAAATGACAATCCGGCTGACTGTGGGTCCAGGGGTGTATTTCCAAAAGAACTCTTGAACCATGATCTTTGGTGGTCAGGTCCAAGTTGGTTGGCTCACTCTTCTGACCAATGGCCAATGAAGCGTCCATCAGTTTTGCCTGACGATAATGTTGTTGTCAGTCAGGAAGAACGAAAGGTTCTAATGACGGTGGTAACAATACAATCATTTGATCATTTACTCAACAACATATCGTCATATCGAAAAATTTGTCGGGTGATAGCATTCATGTTGAGATTTATTTTCAACTGTCGAAATTCTCATGGAAAACATACAGGTCTTATTACACTATATGAAATTCACAGAGCGCAATTAATGTTAGTGAGACATGTCCAGAATATCGTTTTTCACGAAGACATTCGCAAATTAGTAAAAAATGAACCCTGCTCAAAGCAGTTACGAAAATTAAATCCATTTCTTGACCAAGATGGAGTCCTCAGGGTGGGCGGACGTCTTCGTCATTCTAAGTTAGATTTTGATAGCAAATATCCATGTTTACTGCCCCAAAGTCATCGCTTAACGGAATTAATAATTGAGGCGTATCACCAAGAAAATTTACATCCAGGACGTCAAACCTTAGATTTTCTTTTAAGGCAACAATTTTGGATTCTGTCCGCTCGAAAGGCAATTCTGCGTTGTACTTCTCATTGCAATCAATGTTTCAGAACCAAACCGGTCGCTAACGTCCCTATCATGGGTGACCTCCCTGCAGCTAGAATTTCACAGATCAAAACGTTTTCAAAAGTGGGTGTCGATTTTGCTGGACCATTTTCAGTAACAATGACTCGACATCGTGGCGGGAAAACTCATAAGGCCTACATATGCATTTTTGTATGCTTTGCTACGAAGGCTGTCCATGTAGAATTAGTGTCCACACTGTCCGCAGAAGGATTTTTGGCAGCACTGCGTCGATTTATTGCGCGACGAGGTAGATGTTCTGACATTTATAGTGATTGCGGGACAAACTTTGTAGGAGCAAATAACCTTCTTCAGTCATATTGTACTTCTGCAAGTTCATCCTTGAACATTAAGTGGCATTTCAATCCACCATCTTCCCCACATTTTGGTGGTCTTTTTGAAGCAGGAGTAAAGTCTATAAAAACTCACTTATATCGTGTAGTAGGGAACCAGATTTTGACTTACGAGGAACTCAATACCGTGATAATCCAAATCGAAGCGCTATTAAATTCCAGACCCCTTTGTGCAACAAGTTCCGATCCCAATGATATAACGGCATTAACACCTGGTCATTTTTTGACACTGGAACCCTTGACAGCACCTCCCGATGAATCATTAACCGAGGTGAACCTAAATCGATTAACGCGCTGGCAGTAATTAAAACGTCTTCATCAGGACTTTTGGGACCGCTGGCACAAGGAATACTTACATAGCCTTCAACAAAGACATAAATGGAACAGGTCATCAGATCCAATAGAAATTGGCAAGCTAGCTCTGATAAAGAATGACAATGTGCCTCCTTTGGATTGGAAGCTTGGCCGAATTATAAAATTGCATCCCGGTCATGACGGTACCACACGTGTTGTGACCATCCGTACCCAAACTGGAATTTTTAAACGTCCAGTTGCCAAGATTTGTCCATTACCAACTCAGTAACCACAATTAGTTCTTATTTTCTATACTTGTTTCTTTTCCTTTTGTGTATATAATTATTAGTTTAGTTGTTAGTTTTTTTTGGTAACAGAAAAATAGCGCTTTTTGCGTATTTTGGTGGGCGGTATGTTCGCGCACGGTTCAAAAGTTTGAATTTTTATTTTATAAAGTTAGCAACCCTGTTGGCTGCCTTGCAATATCCCTCCTTGTTTTCCATTTTTACACACATGCGTTCTTTACCATTATTATTCACCACATCATCGTTGGGAAGACTTGAGTTTGCTCCTCGTCGAAGAAATTTCGTAACCTGTGTACACAGTGAATAGAGCAAACGAAGATTTATCATCAGTGCGATGGCAAATCGGTGAGTCCCCTTTTTTCTTCCATAACCATTAACGCAAGGCAACTGTACAATTACTGGTCCTTCACAAACAGGGAGTTTTTGCAAAACGATCTGTTAAAATTTGCGTACGTTAAACGTTAAAACTCTATTTCTGATTAGCTAAATTCATAAGGTTGCTAAGCAAAATAGCCTTTAGCGTAACGATATTTATATCGTAAGGTATTGCAAAAACTTCCTAATAGGGAGTTTTTGCAACACATTACGATAAAAATATCGTTATCTTAAAGGCTATGTTGCTTAGCAACCTTATGGATCTAGTCAATCACAAACAGAGTTTTAACGTTTAGCGTACGTACATTTTAACGGAACCTATTGCCAAAAACTCCCTAATATCTCGAAGACGGTTAACTTTAGCGCTATTGAACAGGTACCAAACCAATTTCTGAAGCAATGTAACCTTTCGACCTGAATATCTCGAAAACGGTTAATCTGACGAAGATGGAACTTATTCATTCCCTGTATAATTTTGTTTGAACTTTACAGTTTTTGTTTCAAATTTTTCGAAAAGTGACAATAAAATAAGTTATTTACTAAAATGATAACCTACTACCCTGGATCTACGCCACTGGTGAAGAATGTTCAATTTTGCCTAAGATATATCCATTCTTGTATTTCAGTTGTCTTACATATCAAATTTCAACTCTCTATCTTAAACTTTTCCAGAAATTTTTAAGAAAATGTACTTTACAAGTTGTTCCTTTAGGAGGTTATATCTCAGAAACGGAAAACTTTTGGATATAGATAAATTAGGTTAAATCGCAATATTTTTATGTCCTCTATACGTGGTATAATTATTGCCACCTTAATTGATAACATCCTGTATAATACCTCCAAGTTGGTTGGTAGGAAAAGCTCACGTTGTTCTCGTTCGATAAATTGTTTTCATCCACTAACTTCTTCGTTTCTAAGGCTTCTGACTAAAGGTGGATGATGATATTTTAGATAAGCCTCAATTAATTGTCAAGGGTTTTGCTAAGTATTTTGCCCCTGCGTATACTCAAATAAACAGTAGTCCCTGTACCTTTCCTGATGTTTGTTCGTTACCATATGATATTATTCAGTTCACGGAGTCAGACATTTTATCGGCCAATAACAAATTAAAGAATAAGATGACACAGGTTACGACCAAATTCCTGATTTTCTTATCAAGGATTGTTCTTATATTTTTTTAAAGCTATTGCTTACCATCTTCAACTTATCCATTAAACAATCGTACTTTCCGGCTCAGTGGAAATTTTCAAAAGTGTGTCCTATTTTTAAAGCAGGTGAAGCTTCACATCGCGCCATCCTGCGAATGCGATCACTTTTTGACCTAACATTGCATTAGCATGGCCGACCACATTAATAAGCTAACGCTTATATGGCCGTTTCAATTCGCCTAAAATTCGATTCCGAGAAAGCATGCTATGATCGTACGGTGACCAACGTCATCTATGAAAGTCACTTTAAACTTAAACCCTCTTAAAAATAGAGACGACAAATTTCACTGCAATACTTGCTTAGAACCTCTTCTTTCTTATTTGATTCCTTGATGAAACTTTTATGATTCAGGACAGAGGAAGTTTAAACTATTCTAGTAATAAATTTGTCGGAATTATCAAGCGATTAACATATATTATTCCTGAAATTTTACCTCTCTTGGAAAATACAAAAACCTGTGCACAACTAGGTATTTGAAATTCTATGTTCTGTACTCCAACAAAATACAATTTTTGCTTGTGACAATCACAAAAGACAAATATGCAACAGTAGAGAAACCTGTTTTCGATAATACAAGTATTAATTAACAATGCACGCGGCCGAAGTGGGACACAGTTCGAATTGAATTCAGCGTTGGACAGTTCGGCATGAAAGTTATGTAGACGTTCGCTCGGTTGTTAAAATAAATCAGATATAAGCTTGTAATTAAATTATTGTAAGTTATAAATAAGTTAGTGTTACTTTTTAATAAATTAGTTTATTAACTATTTCGTGTTTTGTTTTAAAATAAAAATTAATAGAACCCGTAAAATCGTTACATTGGTGCCAGGTGTGAGGTTCGTGAAAATAAATAAACAATTAAAATTGAATTAAATTTAAACAAATTATTAAACAAAGTGCAGTGTCGAAAAAAAAAAACAACGGCTTCAAGGAAAGTGTTGTTAAAAGAGTTAAAAGTGACCGAATTAAAAGCCGAATTAGAAGAGCGCGAATTGGAAATCTCCGGAAAGAAATCGATTTTGCAAGAGAGACTACACCAAGCGCTACTAGAAGCAGGGGAGAATCCAGAAGCCTTTCTTTTTGAAATCTCAGGCGGTCCTGCAGATTTAAGTAAGATATTCAAAGATGAATTGCTGGAACAATCCAGAAGTTTAGACGAGAAATTTCGCGAACAAATCTGGAAATTTGGAAGCTAAATTAATGGAACAATCTGGAAATTTGGAAGCTAAATTAAAGGAACAATCTGGAAACTTCAAAGATGAATTGCAAAATAAATTAAAGGAACAATCCGGAAGTTTAGAAGCTAAATTGCTGGAACAATCCAGAAATTTAGATGAAAAGTTTAGAGAACAATCCGGAAATCTGAAAGACGATCTTGGAAATTTGATCTAGGTAAATTAATAGAATATTTCAGAAACAAGGAAGAAAATGTGAAAATTTTAGAAGAGAAACTTGAAAATAAATTATTACAACAATCGACAAATCTGGAAACTAAATTTCTAGAACAATCAAAAGGGCTTGAAGATAAACTGGTTGTAAAAATATCCGAAGAGACAAGGAATCTGCAGGAAAATGTTGAAGAAATTCTATTCCAGCAGGATAACAAAATTAAGAATCTCGAGCAAATCATGGCAGGGTTGTGAATGTTCGGGGATCCGTCGCCACCAGAAATACCAAAAAATAATGAGGCCCAAACTGTGGTAGGACCAGCAGAAATTTCTAAATTGAAAATAAAACCACCGACGTTCGTTAATTGTGGCCTTGAGGGGCGACGCTAGCGATGTGCAACAAATGATGCCGGCAGAGGAACAAGAAGACTTCCACAAGCTGGTGGTTGTCCACAACAGGCTCGAAATGCGTTATGGCCAGGCGCATCTGACCGACGTGTACCATGCGCGGTTGAGAAACCGTTGCCAGAAATCCGGAGAGAGTCTTCAGGAATTCGAGGCTGATGTAGCGCGCCTAGCCCGGTTGACATATCCTACAGCGCCTGATGAATTCCTGCAATATTTGACGATGCAGACCTTCGTAGATGGAATCAGGCATTGAGAATGGCCCACACTAACAACGCATTGGCCTACGCTTTGGAATACGAGGCGGCGAAGCGAGTCTCAAGAGGACATGTCAAGGTACGAGCTGCCATGGACTCCCAAGAAGAGGAACCCGCCAGCGTCAAGGTGCGATCTGCTGCAGAAGAGCGGCCCAAGGATCATACCACCACGGAGGATATTCGGCGCATTGTGGAACAAGTCCTGAGGCAGAAGAATCCGCTGGTGTGTTGGAATTGCCAAGAAGAGGGACATGTTCGCAGGCGGTGTCCCAAGGCCAGGCAAGATCCTCCACGAAGGAAGCCACAGGGAAACTAAGCCGGGTCGGTGCAAAGGGGCAAACATCGACCTGTATTCAAAGGCCCCCAAAGACAAAAGCCACAAAAGTAATAGCCCTGCGTCGATTAACCAGCAGTGTCTTCGTGGATGCCACCATTGATCACATCCCTCACACCATGTTATTGGATACGGGTGCGACGAAGACTATCTTGAGGCCCGACGTTATCAAGTCATCAAGACGCATCGAGCCGACTAAATGGAGACTGAGGACAGCAACTATAAACTACACTGCTCAGAATTTGAAGTGGGACACTTAATAATTTTTGTATATCTTCCTAATTAAACGTTTTTTTTTCTGGATGTTTATAAATATAATTTATCTAGTTTTTTGCGTATTAGTCAAGTCGCCTATGCCAATTTTCTCCCTTTATTACAGCTATCCAAACTGTTTTATTAATTCTGGCGTCATAGATTATATTGCTTACTGATACCAGCAAGTCCTGTAATTTTCAACAAGGAGTCTGCTATATTTAGTTTTCTGATATTTTGTTTAAACAATGCCTAATTAACGAATTACTGATGAATGTATGTACCGGATTAGTACAATGTTAGAGATGGGAACCTCTCAAAGAGAAATTTCCAGAAGGCTTGGAATTTCAAAAAGTGTGGTGAATCGGGTATCTCAAAGACTTCAACGTAATAATTCGACGAGATATACACACGGAGGAGGTAGAATGCGCAAAACAACTGCTGTTATTGGTAAGAAATGTTGTAATGAACAGGCATCTTAATGCAACAATGGTGCGAAATTATTTGTTTAATGAAGTTGGTGTAGACATTTCCACACAAACTGTCAGAAATAGACTGAAAGAGGTTGGAATGAATGCAAGAAGACCTGCAAAACATCCTCTATTTACTGCACAACATCGTAGGCGACGGCTTCATTGGGCGAGAGAACATGTTGAATGGCAAGTTGAGCAGTGGACGAATTGTCTTTTTGCCGATGAATCAAAATTTTTATTAAATCATCAAAATGGAAGATCAAAAGTATGGAGGAGGGAAGGTGAAAGATATGATGAAAATTGTATGATCCCACGAGTCGCTTTTGGAGGAGGCTCCATTATGGTTTGGGGTGGTATCTTTTTAGGAGGGCGCACAGAACTAATCATTTATCGAAATTGTTCAGTTAATGCGCAAAGATATCATGACGACATTATTTTGCCCATTGTACTACCTTTGGCGGTCAGAAGAGGCCCAGAATTGTATTTGTTGATGATAATGCTAGGCCACATCGAGCCGCTCTTGTAAACCAAGCTCTTGAAAGACGGCGTATTACCAGAATGGACTGGCCAGCAAATTCGCCAGATATGAACCCGATTGAACATGTCTGGGACTACCTTCAAAGATAGTTGTCAAAGCGGGCACATCGGCCAAATACACTGAATGAATTGGATGGTGCATTGAGAGAAGAATTGCTTGCAATGCCACAAGAATCTATTGACATTCTCATCAGAAGTATGCCAAGAAGGTGTCAAGCTTTAATTCGGTCTCGAGGAGGTCCCACTAGATATTAATAATGATCAGGAAGTTTTAAAAAGAACAGAATTACATTTTGAAATAATTTTATTCCGAAGCAATATTATGTCAGTTTTCATTTTTATGCTAATTATTCAACTTTTGTTATACTTAATGCCATTTTTCTTAATGAATATATACTTAAATCCAGAATTAAGGTTATTATAAAAGTTCTGCCTCTTATTTTCGAGTTAAACATAATTTTACAAACATCAACTAAGTGTCCCACTTCAAATTTTGAGCAGTGTATATAACTATAAAATTATAATTTCGTATTCGTACTCTGACGTTCATTCTATAGTGGTTGTATGTATTATAATGCACTATACTTATTTTATATGTACTTAAATATAATTTGTTTAATCAAACTGTGTTTTATTTTCAATTTTACAAGTTATTGCTTGGTTTCACCAACACTGAATACATTTAATCATGGACTAAAAGTAAATATTGCTACCGTTACACATGTTAAAACCATAACAATACTTACTTTTAGTATTGATAATTGAAAATTAAATATTAAAATATCAAAGATATATATATGTATATAATTCGTAGGGAAGTAATGCCGTACTTGTTAGGTAAACCAATGGCTCAAGAACAGACTTACACAACATAAAAGTGATTGTAGGATTGGAAAAAGATCTTGTGCATTAGCCATTCATACAATCGATGAGGACCATCGATTTAATTTTGATAACGTAAAAATTTTAGAAAAAGAACCTTCTTATAAAACCAGAATTTTTCTTGAAATGTCTTGTATTCAAAAACATAATGACGTAACTGTCAATTTTAGATCTGACACTGACGGATTAAACAATATTTATTTCAATCTATAGCCCCTCTATTTCAAATAGTAGCGACAACCTTTGATCTTGCCGCTGGAGCAAAATCACGTTGGTGTTTCCGAATTCCCCTAGATCGTTGACGTGAAGCTGTCATGTGTTATTCTGTGTCTGTTATTTGTGGTTTTGTGTTAGAAGGGCTGTCTGTAGTGGTGTTCGCAAAGTGTGTGACTTAATAATGCCAGAGTGTTGCGTGAACAAATTGTAAGAATAGTGCCAGAAAAGGATTTACATTATTTAGAGTGCCGCGATACAATTAAAGACAAAGTGTGTGGCTCAATCAGATGCAACGTGATGATCAACAACAAGTGCAAAATGCTAATAACTTGAGAGTTTGTGAGGTAAGTAGTACTTTCATCAGATTTCAAACACTTTAAACCATAAATGGTAGGTACATTAACTCGAGCATTGTACCAAATAAAGTGTATAGTAGTTGTTCTATGAGTAAAACAAATTAAAAAATGTACTTCGTCTTATTTCTTTACTGTCTACTGTGCATTTTTCTAATTCCTCTGTAATTTAAATTTCCCGCCGTTGCTTATACCGTATAGTAACTTTTGTTGTTGTCAGGTTCCCAGTAGGTTTGCTCCACGATGTCGCTACTATTTGAAATAGAGGGGCTATATTTCAATCTAATAAGTCAGGCCATCTAGCGTCCTTTTGTTATTTAAATATTTGTATAAATAAATAATTTTTGTTCAAACATCAACTTGAAAATTCTCAATTTCTAATACATTTTCAAATAAGAAAGGAGAAATAAATTATTTTCACCTTCAGTAAGTAAATAATCAGCTTCAATTTTCATAATTATACAATGTAATTTATTATTGTAGCAATTTTTGGTCCTGATGAAGTAATAAAAACATTACGAAATATTGACCAACAACAAAATATATTTTATTTACAATAGCCGTTAATCCCCGTTAATAAAAATAATTTAAGAATTGGTTTATATGTATATACAGGGTGAGTTATTAAGCGCCCTTTCTTCCGTAGCTCATTTATATTACGAGATAGAATTTTTTTTCTTTTACAAGAACATTCTACCTATTGAGTACTATAACCTAAAATTATTTTGATGCATACGGAGTGTTATGTAAAATAATGGCAGCATGTAGCAGGATTTTTTTTAATGTAACACCCTGTGTATTTTCCTATAGAAAGATATAACACTCGAACCTCTAAACAGCAGCATATAAAATATTTATATTTATTTAACCAATTAAGAGTAAATTATTATTTTATTGAAAACGATCCGATTTTCAACTTCTCCTAAAATACTGATTGTAAACGAATTGTTTGTCGTACAGCAATAAAAATAGGTAGAGTTATAAATTAAAGTATAGGGAATAACCCAGATATAAATTCATTTAGTTTCATTTGTTTTCTCAAGTGTTCAAGCCTGTGTAATTGTCAGATTTTCAAACTGCCGTTATTCAATTTTTTTAAATGCAACCCCCCTATCTCTTTTCACGAGTAGATAGTATTCATGTTCCTCTTCAATTCTGTTATAGGCTTTCTGCATCTAATCCTTACGGTTTTTTTGCTATAATAATTTTTTTCATTTTTACTCTAAAATCCAATATTAAAAAGTTATTTAACGTACCGTATTTTAATTTCTTTAAGACAGCGCCCTCTATTTCATAAAACAGATGGAAAATATCAAGTTTACAATTGATTACAGACTCTTATTTCATTATAATTATCGTATTTTTATTGTAATACAGTTCTTTCACTTTGTTGTAATTAACAATGTCTTAAAATTGATTCTATGTGGTTTACAACAAAAGAAAACATCAGTGTTTGTAAATAATTACCTTAATGTAAAAATTATTGTAAAAATATACAAATAATAAATTAATAATCTAACGAATAAATGAAAATTGGCGAATTTCTTTTGTTCAAGTATTCCGATTTTATTAAATCAAATGTTAGTTAAGACAACTGAAGCTTGGGAACTACCTAGAATCAATTTTAAAGCATTCTTAATTAAAACAAAATAAAAGAACTGTATTATAACAAAAATACGATGATTATAATGTAATAAGAGTCTGTAATCAATTGTAAACTTGATATTATCCATCTGTTTATGGTGTTGTCTTAAAGAAATTAAAATACGGTACATTAAATAACTTTTTAATATTGATTTCAGAGTAAAAATGTAAAATATTTATTATAGCAAAAAAACTGTAAGGATTAGATGCAGAAAACCCATAACAAAATTGAAGACGACCATGAACACTATCTATTCGTGAAAAGAAATAGGGGAGGTTGCATTTAAAAAAATTGAATAACGGCAGTTTGAAACTCTCACAATTACACAGGCTTGAACATTTGAAAAAACAAATGAAACTAAATGAATTTATGTCTAGGTTATTCCTCATTCTTTAATGTATAACACTGCCGATTTTTATTGCCGTACGATAAACAATACGTTTACAGTTAGTATTTCAAGAGAAGTTGAAAATCAGACCGTTTTTAATAAAATATTAATTTACTCTTAGTTGGTTAAATAAATATAAATATTTTATGCGCAACTTGTTAGAGGATCGATTGTTATGTCTTTCTATAAGAAAATACACAGGGTGTTCCATTTAAAAAAATCCTGCTACATGCTGCTATTACTTTACGTATCACTCTGTATGTACCAAAATAATTTTAGGTTATAGTGCTCAATAGGTAGAATGTCCTTGTGGAAGAAAAAAATTCTATCTCGTTCTATAAATGAGCTATGGAAGAAAGGGCGCTTAATAACTCACCCTGTATATATATGCACAAATCGCCAAAAAGCAACCTACAGATTAGAGTAGAATTCATGCAAATGCCTTTGCATTTGCACTGGATATGTGATAAGGAGAGGATTCTCCGAGATAAATATCGTAAAGTGCTCTTAACTTGTGGTGTGTGGGTGTGATCTGCTCTAATCTGTAGGTTTCTTTTTGGCGATTTGTGCATACTTATATATAGGTGCATACATATGCATATATAGGTATATAATTTCTTTTCAGGGGTAAATTCAAGCGGTATCAAATAACAGGGAATTAAATGCTTACAGAAGTTGTTTATTCGGGAGAATAAGAACCGTTTTTGGATATTAGACCAATATTCATTTCCGTTTTATTTGATTTGCATTTTTGGTAGGTTTTGACTGTTAATATTATTGTGGGCGGAGATAATTTTCAATTATTTCTTAAACCACAATCTCCTTTAATATTTTTTTTAGTGTTATTTTGTTATTTTTAGATAGTATTAGTAGTATAGATAGTATGATCAGGTAGATAGGTAGGTAGCTGTTAGATTTCATGTAGTTTTATATAAAAATTAAATTGTACTGAAGATGGCAGCTTAGCTGCTGAAATACGTATCTACGGATATAAAATTATTGTGGGCGGAGATAAATTTCAATTATCAATTTTAGAAGCCAAAATGCAATTTTGTTGACATTCATAGCACCCTAAAAATGAAATTGTTTGTTAGAGGTAACGCGATGTAACTAATTTTAGTAAACGAGTGAGGTAGATTTCTTTTTGTGGGGATACCTGAAAGACAAAGTGTACCAACAACTCGCAAGAATATGATTGAACGAATTATGAATGCTTGTGCCCGTATTACTCGAGACGTACTTCTCAGTTGTGTACATTTAAGAAAAAGAAATATGATTCATTTAAGAATTTCTCTAAAAACACCATACATTCATCTGACAACCTGAGATGCAATGGTTGTGGTGGATCACATTACCGTTCAGCATGCAATTTTCGCAATGCAATTTGCAATAAGTTCAAAAAAAAGGGTCATATTTCAAAGGTATGCCAATCAGGCAAGAAGTTCAATGATCACACACATAAAAATGCAAATAAAAACAGAAATCTTTTGATAAAATCAATAACGTCAACCAATAAACGTAGGCGAATCTACATTCCTGCAGAAATATACGAGAAAACAATTCACTTAAAATTTGATTCCGGGTCAGACGTTACTACGATAGGGAAACATGTTTGGCAACGCCTAGGTTTTCCAACTCTCAACAAGTCTGAAGTTGTTGAACATGCAGGCGGCGACAAACTTAAGACTATAGGAATATTTCAGTGCACAATTGAAGCTGCAGGGGGTAAGGGTAACATAACTATAGATGTTGTTTCACGAAATGGTTTGAATCTTTTTGGTTTAAATGCTATTGACTCACTTGACCTGTGGTCAAAGTCCCTCACTGAGTTTCGGAATTTGAACTTTAACAAAGACGCTAGATGTTCATGATTTCAACATCAGGTACATATCAAAATTACATTTCTAGGAAGTTCCCAAGATTATTTTCTAGTGAACTTGGCCTGTGTAAAGATTTTAAAGCAAACTTTATATAACCATAAAATGCCCGTCCTGTACAGATACCATGTCGACAAATTCCATATGCCATATGAAAAACTTCTGGAAGCAGAATTAATGGGATTAGAAAAACTAGATCATAGAGCGCATCAATCATCAAATTGGTGTTCTCCGATTGTTATTGTGAAAAAACACGATGGTAAAATTCGTTTATGTGCTGATTATTCTACTGGAGTAAACCAAGCTCTGTTAGATAATAGACATCCTTTACCTACAATTGACAGTATCGTTACAAAACTTAATGGAAACTCATTCTTCACCATACTAGATCTCAGTGAAGCTTTTCTTCAAATTGAAGTTGCAGCAGAAAGCCGAGATATCACCACGATAACTACACCTAAAGGTCTTTTCAGGTTTAAAAGACTACCCTTTGGTATTAAATCAGCACCAGCAATATTTCAACAAGCTATGGATAATACGTTGATCGATCTTGATGGTGTTTACGCGTATCTTGATGATGTGGTAATCGCAGGAAGTACTCGTGAAGAACATGACTTTCGTCTCAAACAAACACTTCAACGTCTTCAAGATAACGGTTGGAGTCTCAAATTAGAGAAGTGTAATTTCGCTTTAGAAGAAATCAAATATTTGGGATTGATTGTGAATGCTAAAGGTATTGCAGCTGATTCAAATGCTACTCATGCAATTGCAGAAATGCCAAAACCTAAAAATATTCCCGAACTTCAAAGTTTACTTGGTATGGTGAATCATTATGGAAAGTTCATTCCTCACCTTCACTAAATCAAACAACCTTTAGAAGATCTAACTAGGAAAAATCGTCCTTGGAGTTGGAATTATAAGCATGACTCTGCTCTAAAACAGATCAAGAAAGTCATGCTCAGTCCATTACTGTTGGAACACTTCGATCCATCAAAAACTCTTATAGTGGCAGCAGACGCTTGTTCTACAGGTATAGGTGGCGTACTTCTCCAACGAGATCAAGATGGCCACGAACGAGCTGTTTATCATATGGCTCAAAGTCTCACGGATGCACAACGCAACTAATAACAATTGGAAAAAGAGGCATTAGCTTTGGTTACTGCGGTTGAACGTTTTCATAAATTTGTCTGGGGAAGAAAATTCATACTGCAAACCGATCATAAGCCTCTAGTCGCTTTATTACAAACCGAAAAAACCAAAGGTCTTAAATCTACAACAGCAGCACGTCTTAAACGCTGGGCTATAAGACTTCTTGGATATGATTTTCAAATCGAATATGTCCGAACTCAAGATTTTGGTCAGGAAGATGTTTTATCTCGTTTTCGACAAGATAATCTTGAAGATTTGCAAGTAGCAAGCATCAAAACTGTGGAATTCGAAATTGAATCTATTAGAAATAATTCTATTGATACATTTAATTTTTTCTACAATTGCTCAAAAAATGGGTGTTTACGCATTAATTTCAGTGCGCAAAACACGCGTTTTTTTCACCGTTAAAAAAATTTTGGCGCACTGTGAAAAAAAGAATTTCTGAAATTTCTAAAATTCTAAATACTGCGGTCTTGATTCCTTCGGCAAAATACTCGCAATCGCTTCGTTAGCTACTACATCTACATCATATTCAGAATCACCGGAATCTTCCATGAGTCTGCTGACGTCCATTTTCAGAAAATTTATAGAAAACACTTGGAAAGCGACACCAAGAGCGACACCAGACCACAGAATTTATTTTCAATTTTTATTTACATCAGTAACTATGGAAACCCGTGCAACGGTACCTTAAAAAAATAATTCTGCCGTTTTTTATGAATTCAATATTTTTTTATAATAAACTTGCTGTTTAAAGTAGTGCAATTGTAGAAAAAAAGTTGTTTATATTACGTGCGCAAAGCCAGTTTTTTGAGCTTTTGAATGTATTTTTTGTCTCGACCTAACGGTCTTGACAAAAAACCTCAACATTCTCAAGCTCAAAAAACCTTTGCTTTGCGCACTTAATACAAAGATAACTATTTAGACTTTATAAAAACCAAGGAAAAAAAATCATTTACTTTTTCAGTTTCTATGAACAACCTTGTTTCTAGTGACAACCTTGTTTATATTTTTTTACTTCCGAAGAAGCTGTCAAACGATAGCGAAACGTAAAGTGTTTTGTGCGCCATTTAGTGTCCGTTTAAAAGAGTTTGTGATATAATTACTTTTAGTTTTTGCTTTGTCGTTATTTAATTTTGAGCAAGTTAAATATAAACAAGTGTGCTCAGCTGGTGTCTTTTAGTTTTAATCACTTTGCCCACTTTTTGCTTTGGGGTTACGTCGAACCTCCCTTCTCCACAAGCTATGCCGAGCCGCTGCTGGAGAAACGTTAGTCACTCGCACTAATTTGCCGACCTACAGGTAGGTAGCAAATTTGGCGCCTCAACGTCCGAGCCATTTAAATTTTCAAAATTTACTTTAAACCAGCTTTGCACTTTGTTTTTATTTTCTATCGTAAAAATTGACGAAATGGCGTATCTTTTTGAACAAAAGGTTCAGGATTTACCTTCGGCAAGTGAGACATTGCATGCGGCTTCACCGCCATCACCGTTACTTGACTTGTCAGTCAACGCGGATCAGATCATCGCGGATCGATCAGATGTCTGTCTCATGCGTCGAGCCATTAATTAATCTGAAACCTGACATAGAGATGGACGATTGTATAAAAAAAAAATATCTCGACTAGACAAAATAAACACCAGGCCAACGTGGCTGAGGTTAGGTCAGTGCCTGTATTGAAATGGGGAATTTCGTATGACGGTAATAATAAACTGTTATCGCTTAACACATTTTTAGAACGCGTTGATGAATTAAGAGTTGCACATAACGTTTTTGAGGCTGCACTTTTTGTCTCCGTGTCGGCGTCGGACCTATTTCGAGACAAGGCTCTGATTTGGTTGAGAGCAAACAAACGCCTGTGCAATACTTGGCCAGAGCTAGTGACACTTCTCAAAGAAGAGTTCCAACCGCATGACTACACTGATCAACTTTTTAACGAAATTAAACGGTGACGTACACAAGGACCTGATGAGTCCATGGGCATTTATCTGTCGGTTATGTCCAACTTGTTTAATAGGTTTGGCGTCCATATCCCTGAGGCAGTTCAAATTAAAATTTCATTGAAGAATATTGCGCCTTTTTACCAGCAACAAATAGGCTTGGTTGAAATAACATCTGTCGCGCAACTGCTTAAATTAGGTAGGCAATTAGAGGTTCGCAAGTCAGCTGTGGAAGCATACACTTAGCCTATGTTGAAGCTGGCCCCTCCATCAAGTCCGAGTCTAAACAAAGTAAGCCCGAAACGTCTAAACCCAGCCCAACCTCTAACGTCATCAGGTGCTGGAATTGCAAAAAGACTGGTTATGTCTCACGTGAGTGTCCCGTTAGTAAAGAAAGGCACTGCTTCCGCTGCGGTCTCTCGAATGTCACCGGTGAACTCGTGTCCGAAGTGCTCAAAAAAACGTGAGGTCCACGCATTAGATGGTCGGCTAATGCGATGTTTTAAAATTTCAAAATCGATCGAACCACCATCAGGCAACCCGATTCCCAATTATGTCCTTGCTCATGTCCAAGGCGATGAGCGACCTTATTTGACAGTATCAATTTTAGGCATTTCTTTTCTTGGCTTGTTAGACTCCGGTGCTTCCCGTATCATCAGAGGTGGGCCCGGATGGGAAATTTTGCAAACTTTAAATCTATCCTTCATCAAACATGTGACCTCGTGCACCGTGGCAAATGTACAGCCTTGCTCGAGTCCTGGCAGTGTTACCACTCCTATTCGACTGCGTGATCGAGTCAAGGTCATCGACATCTAGTCCAGGATTTGCCTCATTCTCTAATTCTTGGAGCTGACTTCTGGAAGTTAATGGGCATTGTCTCAGATTTACGATTAGGTGACTGGTGTTTTGGAAGTGCGAATGTGGACTCCATCAAGCATGTTGCTTCCTGGAGTCATCTGATGAATTCGGAACAGGAGCAGCTGATCGAATTGACTGATAGGTTGTTCGCCAATTCCAACAGTAGTGAACTTGGTTGCACGACATTGGTCGAACATGTCATACAAACCGATAGTCCCCCAATCATACAAAGGTACTATCCTATTTCCCCTGTGAGACAAGCCATCGTCGACAAGGAACTCGATTCCATGCTGGAGCGAGGTATCGTTGAAAGATCGAAAAGTGCATGGTCTTCTCCGATTTTACTTGTTCCCAAGAAAAACGATTCCATTCGTTTCTGTGTCGACTACCGTAAATTAAATCAAGTTACGACTAAGGATGCCTGTCCTTTACCTTATGTGTCTGTTACCCTTGACAAACTAAGAGATGCCAAATTCCTCTCATTACTCGACATCAAGTCAGCCTATTGGCAGATCCCAGTCGCTAAGGAGTCTCGACGGTACACGGCATTTACTGTGCCCAACCGTGGTTTATTTCAGTTTCGTAGGATGCCGTTTGGTCTTCATAACTCACCAGCGACGTGGCAGAGGTTTACTGATCGTGTCATTGGTGCTGACCTTGAACCAAATGTCTTCGTCTATTTAGACGACATCATTATCGTGACCCAGACTTTCGAAAAACATCTCAAAGTCCTCGAGAATGTTCACAAAACGTTGACGGAAGCCGGTTTGACTTTAAATAAGGACAAATGTCATTTTTGCCTTACGGAAATGAAATATCTTGAGTATGTTGTCAATCGTCATGGCCTCCATGTTGATCCTGAGAAGGTACAAGCTATCTTGGGGATGCCAAAACCCAAAACTGTCACCGAGGTCCGACGTTTGATAGGCACTGCGTCCTGGTATCGCAGATTCATTCCGGACTTGTCTTCTCTTATTGCCTCCTGTCGAATCTTCTTAAAAAGAATTCCAAACATCGTTCGGATGAGAGTTGCGATGAGGCTTGGGAAAAGGTTCGTGAACATTTGGTGTTTGCGCAAGTCCTCTCATGCCCAAATTTTTCAAAAGAATTTACCATCCAGACCGATGCTTCCGATTATGGCGTTGGTGCCGTGTTATCCTAACAGCAGGACGATGGTGAGAAAGTTATTTGTTATTTAAGCCGTTAGCTGACCCGTGCTGAACGCAAATATTCCACCACTGGGAAGGAACTACTGGCTATGATGTGGGCAATCGAAAAGCTTAGGCCTTATGTTGAGGGTTCGCATTTTACCGTTATTACGGATCATCATTCACTCTTGTGGTTGAACAAATTGCAGAATCGTTCGGGACGTTTGTGTCGTTGGACTGTTCGCCTACAACAGTATGACTTTAGTATAGTTCATCGTAAGGATAAAGAACATGTTGTGCCCAATATGTTATCTCGTACTGTCCCTGCTATTGAGATCATCAATTTTGAAGAAATCAAGGACCAAATTTCCAAATTTTCGAACTGAGGGAAACGTGATTTACAAAATACACGGTTGACAGCCGAGTGTCATTACGCCAGAATCTTGAGTTCAGGTTGGATTGACTTCAATTATTCCTTTTTAATTACCCTTTTTGGGTTGGCTAAATTTTTGCGTAGTTGTCATTGTTATCCTCGCTTAGCGTTATAAAGTCAAATTCGTTTAAGCTTATTGTGACAGAAGCACAGATCTGTGGTACGGGTTAATTTAATGTGTTATTTACTTAATTACTTTTCGTTTTTGCTTTGTCGTTATTTAATTTTGAGCAAGTTAAACATAAACAAGTATGCTTTATTTTTAATCACTTTGCCCATCTTTTGCTTTGGGGTTACGTCGAATCTCCCTTCTCCACGAGCTAGGCCGAGCCGGTGCTGGAGAAACGTTAGTCACTCGCACTATTTTGCAGACCTACAGGTAGGTAGCAGTATATTCCGGAAAATGTTGGCAAATTAATCTTAGGTAAACGAACTAGATTATTTAAATTATGCTCTGTTATATTAATATTATTGTGACTGTCAAAATGTGATTGTGTGTCTGAATCAATTAAGAATTGCTTTGCTCAGCTTAATAAATCGTAATATATGTCTTCAAATTTTTGACGCTCTATTTCATGAAGCTGTGAATCTTCTAAATTTTCAATCTTCGATTGAATATCATTAAATTGTGATAATGTTTGTTGTAATGTGTCAATACGTTCCTTTAGTTCAACTAGACTTGATTTTTCGTCGAATTAAAATATGTTGAGAATTTTGTATCAGACGCTTTGATTTTCTTGCGCTTGTTCTTGAGACTCTTTAATGATGTTGCCATAAGGAATTATTTTGTTTTTTATGACGAAAACATAAATTGTAGTGCGAAAATTGAAACTTTTTAGAAAAATTAACTGGAGACTGACTGCGTTAGTTTGTCGTCTCTGGTATTAATTTTTTCTTTTGTTCTTTCGAATTCTTGAGTACTGTATTGCTTGTATTTTCGTCGAAGGACCAAATTTTTATTTAGATTTATTTTAATTTAAATCTGCAGTAGATTATAGTAAAATGTATTCAAAATTGAAGTGAATAATTTTTATGACACACTTGTTTATTTTTTATTTTTGAATCTATGGGAAACACAAGTCCTTGAAAGACGACTACTAATAATATTAAAATTTTCGGTGTACCGAACATGTGTGGTTGTGTAGTAAGGTTATGTCATGGAGAATGGCTCATGCCTACGGATTATTTCGTGTAATTTAATGAAATATAAATACTCCAGTTCACTTATTGTTAGTGGGATTTGTTTTATAAGGACAGGGTTAGTTTCATTAATGTTAACCCCTCTTTATGTTTTTAATTATTTACCAATTCAAAAAATTTAAAAATTAGTCTTAGATGAATTTTTATGTAGATTTCACTTATACTACCAGTTTTGCGGTAGCGTCTTATACAGTATGTCCTCGGATTGAGTTCACAATACGTATAATCCACCAAAAAATTTTGAATTAAGAATTCATGTTCTGCAGTTCAGGTCTGCTTGGCGTGAAATGAATTTGTGTCAAATTTGACGCCGAAAATCTTCAAGGTGGCGAAATTAACATAAGAAGAAGTAAAATTTGTGTAGGTAAAGTGGTCTTCCTTTTGAATTTAGGAGAAAAATTTATTAATATAAAATGATTCTCATTTCAAATTAGAGAGATATATCAAATTCCAACATCCTAGAAACAAAAATTGAATTACGGAATATTAGGATTTCAGTACAGTTGTAAGACATTCATGGCGGATTTCACAAACGTTACTTAAATTTAATCATCCGTTATAAGTAAACGTTGCCATGGTTACATGTGTTGAAGGTATAGGAATTATTATTCTCAATCGATGATTAAAGTTAAGTGACGTTTGTGAAATCCAGCATAACATTGTCAGGTGCTAATACGGACGGAGTGTTATTAAAGAATCATATTTTATTTGTTTTTAGTCAATAAATATGTAGATGGCGTTAACATTTTACAGCTTTACTGAAATCCTATTTATAATTTAATTAGTAATTTCCGTAATTCAATTTCTTTATCTAGGATGTTGAAATTTGGTATATCTCCCTAATTTGAAACGAGAATCATTTTATCTTACTAAATTTTTCTCCTAGATTCAAAAGGAAGACCACTTTACCTACACAGATTTTACTTCTTCTTGTGTTAATTCCGCCACCTTGAAGACTTTCGGCGTCAAATTTGGCACAAATTCATTTCACGCCAAGCAGGCCTGAACTGCAGAACATGAAATCTTAATTCAAAAATTTTTGGCCCATTATACGTATTGTAAACTCAATCCGGGGACATACTGTATATACCGGGTGGACAAAAAAATATTTTTTTTTAATGGAACATCCTATATATTTTTACAAATTTTTAGTCCTTGAGTCATCCTGATAACAAACATATTCCTGTGAGATGGAGGAATTCGGAGATTCGAGAATTCATTCTTGTTCGACTTTTCTTATTGTTTGTTGGCCACGTTGTAAGCCAAAAATTATATGCTGTTCTAGCTTATTTTTCTGAGGTTCTATTCTTTGTCAGGGCTTGGATTCATGTCTTGGGCAACGTGATGAATAATGTATTTTTTGTTTTTGTTTTTAAATTTTTGATCTTTATTGACAAACAACAAACGTATATAAATATCGTGTAATTGGTTTACTGGTTTTTGTGTTATTCGTCAATTATTGAAAACTTGATTGCCGTTTTTTTAAATACTTTTCAGCTTACCTTATTACAGTATTATTTTAAGAGATAGAGAAAAATTTTAAATACAATAGTTGTGGGATTTTGTATGTAATATCTTTTAGAGCTCTTGCAAAAAACAAAAGCGCATCGCAAAGTGGAGAAAAAATTAAATTTTTGTTTTTTTAAATGGAACACCCTATATATTGTTCAATATAATGAAATATCATTGTTTACTAATTTCAAAAACATATAATATGTTGATATTTGGATCAGCTGTTTGTGACACATTTGAGTTTAAAAAATCAATATACATACATATTAACATATAAACATTTAAGGAAAAAATGCTTAAAAACTTCTAAATCACTGTTTTAGTTAGCAAATGATAACATAAATTCGAATATTTGAAACATATAAAATTAATTAATAATAAAAAAAATTTTTCAAGCCCTGATTTTTTAAATATTAATTTATTGATATTTTAGAATCAAATACCTCACAAGCTACTCATTCAAGTACCAGAATATTATATATTTTTTAAATCAGCAAACAATGGTATTACATTGTATTGAACAATGTATAAGGTGTTCCATTTAGAAAAAAACAAAAATTGTAACTTTTTCTCCACTTTGCGACGCGCTTTTGTTTTTTGTGAGAGCTCTAAAAGATATCACATACAAAATCCCACAACTATTGCATTTAAAGACTTTCTCTATCTCTTAAAATAATATTTCCAGGTAAGCTGAAAAGTACTTAAAAAACGACAATCAAGTTTTCAATAAATTGACGAATAACACAAAAACTAATAAACCAATTACACCATATTTATATATGTTTGTTACCAGGGTCACTCAGGAATTAAGAATTTGTAAAAATATACTTAAATATATATATACCGTCTGTTTGATTATAAAGGCCCCAAGCTATAACTCATTTATTTTTGCTTAAACACCCAGTAAAGTGTATATATTCTTAAATGGGACGTTGTTTTCTAGAGAATGAAGTAAAACGATATTTTTTTGGCTGCACTGTATAGGAGTCATGACGTCATCGACATTTTTTTTAAATGGCACGATGAAAATTTTTTTGCGAAATACAATAGAACATCCCTTTCTCTTTTCAACCACATAAAAAATTTTATCCTTAAATAAGAAAATTTTCGAGAAAAACTACCTACATAACTTACCATTTAACATTTAAGGCACGCTAATATTTCTAGCATGCTATGAGTAATTTTACTGAAATTTGTCATACTTTATATTTTTGCTTAAACACCCAGTAAAGTGTATATATTCTTAAATGGGACGTTGTTTTCTAGAGAATGAAGTAAAACGATATTTTTTTGGCTGCACTGTATAGGAGTCATGACGTCATCGACTTTTTTTTTAAATGGCACGATGAAAATTTTTTTGCGAAATACAATAGAACATCCTTTTCTCTTTTCAACCACATAAAAATTTTTATCCTTACATAAGAAAATTTTCGAGAAAACTGAAAAAAACTACCTACATAACTTACCATTTAACATTTAAGGCACGCTAATATTTCTAGCATGCTATGAGTAATTTTACTGAAATTTGTCATACTTTATCTAATTTGGTAAACAATTTCTAAAATACCGGCACTGTCAATCTGACTTATAGTTAGTTTGAAACGGTGAGAAATGAATAACATTAATGAAGAAGCCGATATGCTAGAGGTTTACTACGAATGTAGAAAAAACAGTGCAGCAGCTTTACGGTTATACCGTCAACGTTATCCTGATCGAATTGCTCCATGTAGAAGAAAATTTAGTAAATTAGAAATAAGTTTATTCATTACAAAAGTATAAATCAGACAACTAAAGGCTAATGAAACAATTGCAGAAAATAATTAATTATTAACAAATAAATAAGTCAAATCAAAATAAAAAATTATAAATATTGCTCAAACTGCTGTCCATTTTTTACAATGCATAATTCGCATCTTCTAATGACACTTGTTACAGCATTTAGTTTAGCAGCGTTTGAAATATTAGCGATTGCTGCACTTATTCTGTTTTTTAAATCATCAATATTGTCTGGTGGCGTTAGATAAACTTCATTCTTTATGGTGCTCCACAGAAAAAAGTCCAAAGGAGTGATATCGGGGGACCGTGCTGGCCAATGAATTGGTCCTCTTGTACCGATCCATTTATTTTCAAATATGGTATTCAAATAGTTTGTATTTATGAAAGCATTGTGTGGGGGTGCGCCATCTTGTTGAAAAAAAATATTAACGTATTCATTAATTGTTAACTCATCTAAATACTCTTGGAATTGATTTCTTAAAAATTGTATCTTTGGCTATTTAAAGAGCCATTAAAAAAATAGAGACCCAATATTCTCGCGCCCAACATACCACACCAAACGTTAACGCTAAATCTATTTTGAAAATTTCTTTCTCTAACAATTCTAGGATTTTCTTCACTCCAGTGATACGATGTATTGCGGTTGAACACACCATTATTTGAAAAATTACTTTCGTCTGACCACAATATTGTCATGGGAAAATTGTGATTATTATTTGCGCTGTCTAAAAACCATCGACAAAAGTGTATTCTGCGTTGAAAATCATTTTCATTCAGATGTTGCACTGGCGTAACCTTATATGGTTTCAATTTATTTTTCCGTAATATTTTATGTACTGCATAGTTAGTTAAATTGAAATATCTAGCCAGTTCCCGAACCGAAGTGTTCGAATTTTCTTGTACACTTAATAATACGTCTAACTCCTGATTTTCAGTAAATGAATTTCCTAATGACGCTCTCTTCTTCTTTAATGTTCCAAATCGTTGTAAATTTACTTCTAATTCGCATCAATTCTATCAGGATAACGTTGACGGTATAACCGTAAAGCTGCTGCACTGTTTTTTCTACATTCGTAGTAAACCTCTAGCATATCGGCTTCTTCATTAATGTTATTCATTTCTCACCGTTTCAAACTAATTATAAGTCAGATTGACAGTGCCGGTATTTTAGAAATTGTTTACCAAATTAGATAAAGTATGACAAATTTCAGTAAAATTACTCATAGCATGCTAGAAATATTAGCGTGCCTTAAATGTTAAATGGTAAGTTATGTAGGTAGTTTTTCTCGAAAATTTTCTTATTTAAGGATAAAATTTTTTATGTGGTTGAAAAGAGAAAGGGATGTTCTATTGTATTTCGCAAAAAAATTTTCATCGTGCCATTTAAAAAAAATGTCGATGACGCCATGACTTCTATACAGTGTAGCCAAAAAAATATTGTTTTACTTCATTCTCTAGAAAACAATGTCCCATTTAAGAATATATACACTTTACTGGGTGTTTAAGCAAAAATAAATGAGTTATAGCTTGGGGCCTTTATAATCAAATATATATATATATATTTTTTTGGCCACCCAGTACGAGCCCAGAATCATATCGTTTGGCCCATTTTACATTTTACAGATAACTTTTTAAATAATTTAATACGTTCACTATCCAATGATCCATATGTGGTTCATGCTGCTCTTGAACCACAAGTCCGTGACTCATATGTGGGTCAGAACCATGGTTCTCATTTCTAAAAATGTATTACTTGGACGTGAAAATAATAACCATCTGATTTTCAAGGGACTCAAGAAGACCATTTGAAAAAAAAATATTGAGATATCTGATACCGTTCTGTTTCAAATAATTTTAAGAGTCGCGTGACCCATATATGGGGCTGGAAAATCTTTGTGGCGGACATATAGCGACCTAAATGAAATTGCTATATGAACAGTGTAAGTGTTAAAGACATTTATTATTGCTAAAACTGTTTGAAATATTGTTGAAAACCTTGAAAATTATGATTAAGAGACATTAATCTGAAATACTTCTTTAGGTTTGTAAAACAAAATTATTTAAAACGTGACTTGTGAAATCCTAACTTGGACCAAATGATATGATTCTGGGCTCGTATATACTGGGTGTCCCAACAGTGTGTTCTCGGGCCATATCTCCATAACTACTGAAGATACAAAAAAAATTTCAACACAATTTCTTTTTTAATTTAAGAGGTGTATAACACAAAATTATTTTCATCTATACAGAGTGAATCAAAACAGTGGTGCCGGACACAACTTTCTTATTTCAAATAGTATGCCCTATATATGAAATCATATTTGGATTGCCCATAAAATTATACACATTTTCTATATACCATTGCCTATACCTAAACCTAACCGTTCTTGAGATATTTAACATTTTGTCTAAAAACTGCCATTTGCAACCACTATTTTATTTGTTGATATTTTATTTATTTTTAACTCTAAGAAAAAGATTTTTGGTACAGATGTAGTTGATACATAAGCTTATCAAAAGTCATTATTAAATGTACTTTTATCGCTACAGGGTGGTCATGGTAATAAACAAAATATCAGAAATTTCAAAATGGCAAAACTCAATTTTCTTAAATAGCATGCCCTATATTTTTCTATCCTAAATTCTTCGCTTAATAAAGTACTTTCATTTTTCTTAAGCATGTCTTATACCTATCTGCGATATTTTTTGAGATTTTCAGATCTATTTGAATTATTTCTTTTAAAACGAATTCTTGTCTAAGGTGGCTGTGGAAAACCGGCAAACAATGAACCGGTTGACATTAATAATTATTTTTCAAAGTGTGAGACTGTTGGGAACTTGTTAAGACATGAATTATTAGATTTATTGAATTATTTCTTTATCAAATGGTTGCATAGCCAAAGTTGGTTGGATCCGCTGGCAACGGGCTTGACGCTTGGTCGGGCAATTATAGGTGTGGTTCGAATCCCCTCCTCGTACATACGGGTCCTATGTGAGAAATGGAACACTTATGTGTCGGATTGTCTTCAGGATTTATTTCGGCCCCTTCGAACCCAACATTTTATCAAATCTTGATTAGTTTATTTGTATGAAAATTTAATACATTGCCTACAGAAGAAAATAAATACAGGTTACTGAAAGTTCTCACTTTTTTGATTCGTATTATATCTGTCAGACTAAAAGTTTGAATTTCTTGAATTATCACTAAAGCTGCGTTCGTTTATTCAACTCCGTTCACTCTATTTACTCTTTCCGCACTTTTGTCTCACTCTTACTTGTATTAAATCTTATTCGCTCTCACTCTTTAGAGTGCGAAAAGAGTAAATAGAGTGAACGGAGTTGAATAAACGAACACAGCTTTAATTGCATTGTGTTGTTACGCACTTCAGTTTATTTCTTCTCTTTGTTGCGTTCTTGTTTCTATTTTCTTTGTTGCAAACTATGTAAGTGGTAGGGTCTCTAATAAAAATATTACATAGTGCCGCGCCTCCCCCAACACCGACAAAACGAATTTGTGCTCAGATTAACGTTTTAGTTGCTCCTTACAAGCAGCGTGCAAAATATGTAAGTGGCAGGATCTCTAGTAAAGAAGTTACGTAGTACCGCGCCGTCCCCAACACTGATAAAACGAATTTGTGGAAAGATTATCTTTTTAGTTGCTCCTTAGAAGCAAGATACAAAATACGTAAGTGGCAGGAACTCTAATAAAAAAGTTACATAGCATCGCGTCGCCCCCAACACCGATAAAACGAATTTGTGCTCAGATTAACGTTTTAGTTGCTCCTTACAAGCAGCGTGCAAAATATGTAAGTGGCAGGATCTCTAATAAAAAAGTTACGTAGCATCGCGTCGCCCCCAACACAGATAAAACGAATTTGGGCTCAGATTATCTTTTTAGTTGTTCCTTAGAAGCAGCGTGCAAAATATGTAAGTGGCAGGATCTCTAATAAAAAAGTTACGCAGTACCGCGCCGCCCCCAACACCGATAAAACGAATTTGTGCACAGATTATCTTTTTAGTTGCTCCTTAGAAGCGACGTGCAAAATATGTAAGTGGCAGGATCTCTAATAAAAAAGTTACGCAGTACCGCGCCGCCCCCAACACCGATAAAACGAATTTATGCTCAGGTTGTCTTTTTAGGTGCTGCCATTAGGCAATATTCAAAATATATAAACGGTTGGCGATAGAGTTACTGATAATCACACATAAACTGATCTCTATGATTTATTGCTGGAAAATATTGCTAGAGTAACTCCGCTATTTGCATCTACGTTGTTAAAATTGACTGCCGTAACAAATTGATTGGTGTCAGTGAATTTAGGAATTCTTGTTTACAATTTTGTGGCCCTAAAAGGGGCAATTGAAACGTGAAGGAAAAGATGTGAATCTAGAGAAGTTGTTGAAAATGGTTGCCTTCAGCTTGCAAGCATAAATTTATACGGCGTTTCATATTGGCAAAAATGTTCTGTAAAGTTTCTGGACGTATAGCAGTACATAACTCTGAAATACGTTGTTGTAGGGCTTGAATGTTATGAACTGGAGTTTTAAACACTGTGTTCTTCAAATAAGGGAAAATGAAATAATCTAATGGTGTTAGATCAGGAGAACGTGGTGGATATTCAATATCGGAAACTAGGCTTATGATACGATTGTCATAAAACTCACCATTTTCTCGAATTCCATTACGAAAATAAGATTCAATTATGAAAAACTGCTCTTGCGTAAAAACCATTTTGTAAAGGTCCAATAAAATGTTTAACAACTGTCAGTGTCAAATTCACATTTTAAAGAACAAGTGACTTATTTTCCAGTCTAGCTAAGACATACTTTTTGAATTTCATAGCAAGAGTTGATAAAAAATTTAAGAAATCACTTGGTATTATGTGTGACAAGTGTTAATGATAATTAAAAGACTGCTCACTTGGGACATTTTATAAGACAGAACGCTAACAGCTAAGACGAATTACCGTATTATACAAAATAAATTAATAAAAATGTACCAAAACAATAATAATTTCAAACTTAAATATCGCAAAAAGTGTAAAACTAAATACAGGGTGTCCCGTGACGTAATGTCACCACTTCACCTACGTGATAATCAATTCAAACTAAGTGAAAAACTCTAATAATGTTTTGTTCTAAAGTAAACCCTTTCAAAAATACTGGGTGTTTAATGTTTAATTTTTTATTTTTTTAAATTTTAAAGTTCATCTAATCATTTATCCGTTCATCTAATGATCAATTCTAACTGAAAAAAAGCTCTAATAAAGCAAACCGCCTTTCAGGAATACAACGTGTTTTGTAATTTTCAGAATTTTTAAACTTTATATCAAAAGGTGTCCAAAATGACCCCCGTTGTTTGCTAAACATATTCTAACGCGCTTCAAAAGAGATCTAAGTGCTTTTGAACACCTTTTGAGATAAAGTTTAAAAATTCTGAAAATTACGAAACATCATATCCTTGAAAAACGATTTGCTTTATTAGTTTTTTTTTTTTTTTAGTTTGAATTGATTATTAGGTGAACGGATAAATGATTAGATGAACTCTAAAATTTTAAAAACTAAAAAATTAAACGTTAAACACCCAGTATTTTTGAAACGGTTTACTTTAGAACAAAACTTTATTAGACATTTTCACTTAGTTTGAATTGATTATTACGCAGGTAAAGTGGAGACATTACGTCACGGGACACCCTGTATAGACGACAAACTACATATTTTCGGAATAAGGGAAAAAATCTCTTTCATAATTCGTAAAAATATACTAAGTGTTCCATTTAAAATATTAATGTTGAAACACATTTCTTAGGTTTCCGATTGTCATTTGTTTCATTTTTTAGTAAATTCTGGCGGTTCAGATAAATCCCTAATACTTTTGTATTTAATATTTCTTGATATTTCCAATAATAAAATGTGTAGATACGTTCAAAATATTTAAAAAAAACCTATAATGATAATAATTTATTAATCCAAGAAAATGATCACCTACAGTGATATTGGATAGTCAATAACTGGATATAACATATAACATACAATACATGTACACGTTAAAATAAAAACACACAAAGAAAACGAAAGTTTAGGCAAGCCTATTGAAAATATTCATTTAAGGAGTGAACACATTTGTCGATTTTGTAATTTTTTAAGTTCTTGTTTGAAGATTTTGGGGGATTCTATTGCAGGTGATATCACGGGACAAATGCTCATATATTTTACGACACTGGGGAATGCTCATAAAAAGTTGTGCGGTGTAAAGGGACTCTTAGCGCTTGATTATTTCACGTAAAGTAACAGTGATTCTCATTGTTTTTTTTTTCAAAATGGTTGATGTGGGTTTTAAAATACACGCATGAATTTAAAACATAAATAAATAGACGCTAATGTAAGTATATTTTGATTTCTCTGCAAGAGTGTCCTTTGTTTAACTTAAAAATTAGCCGGATAATTCTTTTTTGGAGAATAAAGATTCTGTTAATGTTGGGTGCATTACCCCAGATGTGTATTGTACGACAAGGCAGAATACACAAGTGCATAGTACGCCTGGAGAAGTATTTCTTGATTTGCGTCATAGCGTAATTGTAACAAAGCACAGTAAGCTTTACTTACTTTTTTACTGATTGTATCAAGATGGTTACTCCATTTTAATTCTGAATTTAGGGTTAAGCCTAGAAATTTAACTGAAAGATCATTTGGAAACAAAGAAGTACCTCTTCCGAACTGCATACATTTAGTTTTTTGGATATTCAATACTATTTTATTATCTTTACATCAAGATTCCATGTCAGTAACAACTGATGTAACATGTGCTTGGAGTTTTTCAGGGCTCGGAGCAGACACAGCAATTGAGGTATCATCCGCATAAATCACAATATAACTGTTTTTGACATACTTAGGAAGATCAAATACAAATGAATTGGAGTCATATCTCGCCATCGAGCAGGCCAATAAAAGGGACCATGTTTAAAAGAATAATCTCTGGTTTAGGAAAAAAAATAATCCTTTTGCTTGGCCTGCACGATCGCGAAATATGATTTCAATTCATTTTTGCAGTTTGGTATTAAATCAATCGTCTGTGCAACACCTGTCAACACAGAAGAAAATTCAGTGGCCTCAAATTAGGCCAGTATTAGACTATAAAAGATCTTTGACAAAGATATTTTATAAAAAATATGACACTGTAATAGACAATCCTTTATAAAATATTTTATTAAAAGATTGCCTTTTACATTATTATATTTTTTATAAAATATCTTTTATAAAAGTTCTCTGTCAAAGATCTTTTATAGTGTAATACAGGCCTTATTCTTGTTTTTAATCCATTCGTGATCGTTCTCAGATATTTCGAAGAATTCGTTATTCAATCAAAGTCGTCATGACTTATACAGTCAAAATGGTAGCCTTAATTTTGAACATTTCTCATAATTTTTCAAGTATTCTTATTAAATTGAACTTAATTAAAATTGTTTAGCTACTAGAAATAAATAGAAAAGTTACTTCTTACATCGAAAGTATTTCTAATTTTCTCATTTTCTTTATTTCGTTTTAACTGGACGCGGAAACATTTCCGGCCATAACTTTATATTAGTAAATTTGTACCTTGAGTGCCGCTGCATTGTTATACAGTGACCGACAGAAAGTTGGACACATGGGAAATTTCTTTATTATTGATTTCTCAGAAAAATGTATTCTTTATGAAAGCATCTTCCAAAATTCAAAATGCACATATCAAAATTTTGAATACCTTTTGTCATATACCGAAGGAATCAAAATATTCGAAAACGACATAACAGTAAAGTACCTTTATTTTTCAAAATATGCGGAAGTATTATTTGAAGAAGTTGTACAGAATTATTGTTATGAGATTTCAGATGTGAAATCATGGCCACCTACGATAAAAGAAGAAATTTTACATATTTTTAAATTTTTTTCGTATCAACGTTTATATCGCAGAACTTTGAATGGACGTTTCTTCAGATGTGACATAAATATTCTGTAAGATTTGTTTTTCGCTCATCTACCAAGTAGAAATTATGATCAATAACATTCATACCATAAAAATTTCCGTTTCTTGTATCCAAAAAATATTTTTTCATCCTAGACAGCCATAATTTCATATTTAAGATCTCAGAGCAATTCTTAACAACTCTTCCAAACATTTTTTTCGCGTATCTTGAAAAATAAAGGTACTTTATTCTTATGTCGATTTCCAATATTTTGATTACCTGGATGTACGCATATGGAAAACTTTTTTATTATTGATTTCTCAGAAAAGTTCCTGCATCTTCCCAAACTCAAAATGCATATGTCAAAATTTCTATAATACTTTCTATAATACTTCTCTAAATACTTCTTGTCATATACTGAGGAGATCAAAATATCTGAAATCGACGTTAGAGTAAAGTATCTTTATTTTTCAAGATACGTGAAAATATTATTTGGAAAAGTTATTCAGAATTGTTCTGACATCTCAAATATGAAATCTTGGCTGTCTAGGATGAAAAAATAATTTTTGGACACAAAAAGTGAAATTTTTATGGTATCAATATTATTGATCATAATTTCTAGTTCGTAGATGAGCGAAAAGCAAATTCTAGAGTATATTTATGTCACACCTGAAGAAACCAGAAAAATAGAAAAAAATGTGATTTTTTTTCTTTTTCATCACAGACAGCCATGATTTCATATTTGAGATCTCATAATAATTCTGAATAACTTTTTCAAATAATATTACCGCGTATTTTGAAAAATAAAGTTACCTTACTCTTACGTTGATTTCAAATATTTGGACTTCCTCGACACATGACTAGAGGTATTTAAATTTTGATATGTCCATTTTCAGTTTGGGAAGATGCAGGGGCTTTCATAAACAACAAATTTCTCTAAGAAATCAATAATAAAAAAAATTCCCATGTGTGTCCAACTTTCTGCCGGTCACTGTATGTGGGATAGGTGTGTATACGCGGCGAGAATCGAAACGTTTACTATCGTATTTTTATTGTTTTATACTCGCAGTGTAGATAATTCTCACATATTATAATTACATCGAAGGTCAGAGACTATTGTTTTCAATGTAAACTTGCTGTCAAAAAAGTGACCCGTCACATTGAAATTTAATGACATTTTGATTATATTACACTGTGCACCAGCCTTGCAGTTTTGAAGGTAATACTAAATGTCGTCTTACATTTCTGTTCTAGTTCTTGCTTCACCTTCCGACAACGCGCGCTAGTCGAACTTCATTTAAATAGACCATTACTCAAATCAGCAAATTAATGGCCATTTGCACCAAACACATAAGATGAGCTTTAATTTAAGTGGTGTTTATAATGTGACATTTTTATGTTACATGGCATTGTGTAAGTCATATTCTAATGCCCGGTTGCACCAACTTTTTAAGCAGAGCTTAAATTTAAGTTATGCTTAGAATGTGACATTTACGTATGGTCAGTATAATATCAAATACATTCTGATTGACATTTAAACTTCAACTTAAGTATCAATTAGAATGTGACTAACATTTTGTTAAATTTATAAATAATGTCATAGTCTAAACACCACATAAATTTAAGCTCTGCTTAAAAAGTTGGTGCGACTGGGCATAAGTGACGTTTAAAATTAAGTTGAGCTTGTGTTTGGTACAGCTGGCCATAAATGCCACACAATAATTTCTTCAATAATTTACTATTTTGACAGATCGAAAATACAAAAAAAGAATGAGCCAGTTTTTTTGTCCGCAAGTTTATGGAAGTTTTCCTATTTTTACGCCCAAGTTATTCTTAGAAAAATTTTTATATGATTGTGACAATTAAATTGAACTGTCATTGTTGTTAAGCTACTTTAAACTACTTTTTTCTTTGTACTATTATTCGCTTATAATACGTCACTCATAAGAAGACAATAATAAAAATTTGAGTTGCAATAATCAACACATTAACAAGGTCTTCCAAAATAAAATTGTAGAATACATTTTTTTATACTTTCTATTCAAAAGAATTGTTTTCTGTACTTACCAAGCAAAACATTCCAATGCACAACGTTCCAGTCCGTAAACTTAGGATGCAGCAACATTTCTCAATGGTGAACATCAGTGCGGCGGACACTAAAATCTATAAAAATTGTTTTTATGAAGAGTATAAATGAAATGTGGAACAAAAAGTGTAAAGGGGATTTTCCACTGGTTCAATTCGTCCCTCCAATTCTTGTTTCATGCAATTTTAGCATCGGGGCAATTTTGCTGCACGGCTATCGAATTGCATGACATATTTGCACTCATGCAATTTGTGACCCATATACAAAACAATAAAAAACAAAAGCATGGACTGAATCTAGAGTTAACCTTTCAGAACTCTCACTACTAACTTAACTTATTCTAGTGAATAATTGAAATGGATGTGATGTCACAAACTTAGTTGGCACGGTTAAACTTACCAGAATTGCATGGTAAAGTTGTACATTATAGGCAACATGAACATCTCCAAAATTTTTTATTTGAAAATTCGTAAGTTAAATAAAACATCTGATTATTATTGCGCTGTGCCACAGTGTAAAAATATCTTTATTAAAGCGCCGAATAAATTATTTATAAACGTACCAAAAAAATGTAGAGGAAACTGCTATAAATGTGACATTTCTTCTTGACATTTTAAATGCCTAGATAATGAAGGCACATCATGGAAAAGTGTAGTTATACAGTGACCGACAAAAAGTTCGCACCATATGCGAAAAATTTTTATTACCTATTAATTTTTCTAAAAAACTTTTTGCGCCAATAGTTTGTGCATATTCGATAACCAAATATAAACAGAACAGATTCGGTGAACAATTCTTAGTGTGGCAAAAACTGACAACTATTTAAAATAAAATTCTGGTGCAACACTTTTTTTACATAAAATTTTGTGTTCTCATTTTTGATTTCTTGATAATATTTTTTATTTATTTATTTCTAAACCTACTCCATACAATTCTGTAACTACAACTTAATACCACATTTTCTTAGATTTCTTTATAAAAGAAAAGCGTCAAGTTAATTTAGTATAAAACATAAAAGTAACTCTGTTGAATGGAACAGATTTAATTTAATTTAGGGCCCTCAAAACAGTTCAGCAACTGGTACCGGGGACCACAGCCGTCGGAGTTGTATTAAACTATACTAAAATGAAAAAAAAAAGTTACCTTGCAAAATAGAGTACAAGTTATTATATAAAAATAAAAAATTACAAATAGAATACAAGTTATTATATGAATATCAAAAATTACAAATTAAAGATTACAATTAGAAATTACGAATTAAGAATTACAAATTAAGAATTAGAAATTTAAAAATTAGAAATCTCGCCGATACTAAAAATGTCTCTTTAATAGTTTTTTAAATATATGTAAATTGCGAGCCTCTTTTATGTTAGAAGGTAGTTTATTGTATGTAAGAACACTAGCATTAACTGGACTGTTCTGTCCACTGTTTGAGTAACACTGGTATTGGTGGATATGTTGGTATGTTCTCGTGGCGTAGTAGTGATAGTTACTATTGAATGGAAATTTTAGATTAGTTTTTTGGATGTTACTTGTCATACGTTTTTTTAATTTGCACTGTTCAATTAAATTTAGCTGTCTGACAGTTTTTACACGCAATTTGTCGTACACTTCACTTGTCGGAGTTCGCCAATGCATTCCGTTAAATGATTTTAAACAACGATTTTATAGGCGCTGCATTCTGTTCATTAAAGTACTTGATGCATTTCCCCAAATGGTAATTAAGTATCGCAAATGATTTTCCACTAGTGCGTGATATAAACTATTTTTAGTTTTATTGTTAATGTATTCGCTGCATCGTTTTAAAGCATCCACTATTTGATGGTGATGATTTGGTTTTCCAAGTGAGAAATCTGTTTGTTCCACATTAATTTGTGATCCACCCACAGACCTAAGTATTTCACTTCAGGGGCTTCTTTTAACTGCCTGTTATTGAATTTTACGCTGAAGCTTTTATACTTTTTATTTTTATGTGCCATCACCATGTATACTGTTTTTTCTGTGTTTAAAATAAGTTGATTTCTAGTTGTCCACTGAAACAGTTGATTCACATCTGAATTAATATTTTTTTGTATGTCATCAGATCACTATTACCAGAGTATAAAAGAACAGTATCATCAGCATATGAATAATAACGGCCTTTTAAAGTTTCATATCTTAGATCGTTCACATATATATTATATAGGAATGGTCCCAGAACAGATCCTTGAGGGACGCCATACTGTACTATTTTAAAATTACTGTTTTGTGTATCGATATGTACGCATTGTTGACGTTTCGTGAGATAACTTTCAAGTAGGGTATTACAATTTCCTCTTATACCAATATTGTTAAGTTTGTCTAACAAAACCTTGTGATGAACTGTGTCAAAAGCTGTTGAGTAATCTATGTAAACCGATACGGTGATATTTCCATCATCAATTTTTCTCTGAAGGTCCTCTATATAGTCTGTGGCAGCTGAATTTGTGTTACTCTTTGACAAAAAACCGTATTGGTAAGGATCGTGTCCTACTGTGTCGTTAATAAATTTATTTAAGCGAAATAATACGACTTTTTCACATATTTTGCTAAATGTGGATAGTAAGGCAATTGGTCTATAATTTTCAGCTTTTTCTGCGTTTCCTTTCTTGAAAATTGGTATAATTTTCGCTGTTTTAAGTTCGCTAGGAAAAACGCCTCTTGTAAACATTTTGTTTATTAGGTTGACTAATATTGGTAGTATCACATCTATGACCAAAGTGATGTCACGTATAGTTATAGAATCATGTCTTGGAGATGTATTGGGCTTTATGCTACTTATGATTTCTTTTAATTCAGTGTCGTCAGTTGGCTTGAGAAAGCATGTATGCTGATTCGGTATTCCTTTATGGCTGTATTCTCCGCTGATTATCTGATTATTTATAAGTTCAGGTACTTGATTAATATAGAAATTATTTAATATGTTTGCTACATCCACAGGATCTTCATAGAGTATATTTTCTTTTTTAATTTTGATGGTCTCACATTTTGTTTTTTTAACATTAAGGATATCTTTGATCACTTGCCAAGTTTGTTTTTCGTTTTTTGCATTTTAGAAACTTTTTTCCATAATGGTCTTGTTTTGCCTTTTTTATCATGTTATGGTCACTTATGGCTGTTGACTTTATTGTTAAATCATGTAAAGCATGTTTATGGTTACTAATGACATGCTACTACGTACCAATTGGCGGAATTGCAGGAAGATATAAAAATAATTAAACAGGCTCTTATAGAACTTGCTGATGTGAAAAATCAAGTTAAGGAATTGACAACAGGTATGCAGTTTATATCTGATAAATATGATGAACAATTACAAAGAAATGAAGAACTAGAAAATAAGTACCAAGAAATACGAAAAGAAAATACAATTATAAAAGAGGAAATGCAAAAACTAAAGAATTATGTCAATAGAATAGAACAGGAGGAAAGAAGCAAAAATGTCATTATTACAGGTCTACCAAAAGCAAATAAACAAAAAAGTTTAGAAAATATAAATAAAGTCTTCCATAAGCTGGAAATGGAAACAGATATTTTTGAAGAAATAAAAGAGATTGCAACAAACGAAAACGGTAGTACTTATCAAGTTAAACTGCAAGACACTGCTACAAGAAATTCTGTGCTAAAGAAAAGGAAGACGATGAACCTAACCCGAAGAGATTGCGACATGGAAGACAGTGACTAACGATTGTTCATAAACGAAGACCTCACCAAGGAAACAACGGAACTATTTAAACAAGCCCGGAAAATGAAGAAACAAGGTTATATTTTTGTATGGTGTAAAAACGGCGCAGTGTATGCAAGAAAAAACCAAACTAGTAATATATTGCGAATAAGAGATATAGAAGATATAAATAAATACATCGCATTAGATTCTTAACAAGTTTCCTGCAGTTTTCTCAGTTTCTTTTTTTTTGATACATAATTTAGAATTCAACCTGATACATTTAAATATATGAAGTTTAAAAAATAAACTAGATGAACTTAAGATTTTAACAACACGTGATAGTTTTGATTTAATCATGGTAGGGGAAACATGGTTGAAAGACTCTGAAACAAAATTTTATAATATTGAAGGATATAAAGCAATTCACCTGTGCCGAGATACCAGAGGTGGAGGTCTTGCTTTTACATACGCGACGAACTAAATTATAAAGTCTTAGACTTAATTAATAGCACTGAGCTGTACAGTATAATAATATTAACATAGCCCTAGTTTATCGAACACCGACAGCAAATTATGATGGCTTCATGACCTTCCTAGAAAATACCTTACAAAAATTTAATAATAAAACATATATTATAGGAGATATGAACATAAACATCTTAGATCAAGAAAATTATCATACTAAAAACTATATGCAATTACTTCACGTGTATGAATACACTCTCCTGAATAAAATTAATAAAGAATATGCTACCAGAATAAATAAAAGCAGAGATACTTTTAGTATTATAGACCATGTCATTGGTAATCATAAACATGCTTTACATGATTTAACGTGAAACATGAAAATATACGAAACAAACAAGAATGCAAAAAGAATAATAAACACACAGATAACTAAAACCTACATTAATAATAACAAATACAAGAAATATGTGCGTCGTGCACTTACTGTTCAAAACATCTCATGTTTTGCAGACTTAATAAACATTTTAAATCAATGTAAAGAAAAAAGCAGATGTACTACCCATGTTAAAGGTGCATCATCTGACTGGATAACAGGCGAAATAATAAAAGAAATAAAAAACCGTGATAAACTGTATGAACTGTTTAAAAAAAATCCCGAGAATGAAGACTTTAAAACACTCTTTAAATCCGCGAAAGACAATGTTAATAACATGATAAAAAAGGCAAAACAAGAACATTATGGAAAAAAGTTTGTAAAATGCAAAAACGAAAAACAAACTTGGCAAGTGATCAAAGATATCCTTAATGTTAAAAAAAACAAAATGTGAGACCATCAAAATTAAAAAAGAAAATATACTCTATGAAGATCCTGTGGATGTAGCAAACATATTAAATAATTTCTATATTAATCAAGTACCTGAACTTATAAATAATCAGATAATCAGCGGAGAATACAGCCATAAAGGAATACCGAATCAGCATACATGCTTTCTCAAGCCAACTGACGACACTGAATTAAAAGAAATCATAAGTAGCATAAAGCCCAATACATCTCCAGGACATGATTCTATAACTATACGTGACATCACTTTGGTCATAGATGTGATACTACCAATATTAGTCAACCTAATAAACAACATGTTTACAAGAGGCGTTTTTCCTAGCGAACTTAAAACAGCGAAAATTATACCAATTTTCAAGAAAGGAAACGCAGAAAAAGCTGAAAATTATAGACCAATTGCCTTACTATCCACATTTAGCAAAATATGTGAAAAAGTCGTATTATTTCGCTTAAATAAATTTATTAACGACACAGTAGGACACGATCCTTACCAATACGGTTTTTTGTCAAAGAGTAACACAAATTCAGCTGCCACAGACTACATAGAGGACCTTCAGAGAAAAATTGATAATGGAAATATCACCGTATCGGTTTACATAGATTACTCAAAAGCTTTTGACACAGTTCATCACAAGGTTTTGTTAGACAAACTTAACAATATTGGTATAAGAGGAAATTGTAATACCCTACTTGAAAGTTATCTCACGAAACGTCAACAATGCGTACATATCGATACACAAAACAGTAATTTTAAAATAGTACAGTATGGCGTCCCTCAAGGATCTGTTCTGGGACCATTCCTATAGAATATATATGTGAACGATCTAAGATATTAAACTTTAAAAGGCCGTTATTATTCATATGCTGATGATACTGTTCTTTTATACTCTGGTAATAGTGATGACATACAAAAAAATATTAATTCAGATATGAATCAACTGTTGCAGTGGACAACTAGAAATCAACTTATTTTAAACACAGAAAAAACAGTATACATGGTGATGGCACATAAAAATAAAAAGTATAAAAGCTTCAGCGTAAAATTCAATAACAGGCAGTTAAAAGAAGCCCCTGAAGTGAAATACTTAGGTCTGTGGGTGGATCACAAATTAATGTGTAACAAACAGATTTCTCACTTGGAAAACCAAATCATTCCAATAGTGGGTGCTTTAAAACGATGCAGCGAATACATTAACATTAAAACTAAAAATAGTTTATATCACGCACTAGTGGAAAATCATTTGCGATACTTAATTACCATTTGGGGAAATGGTCAGCGCCTACAAAATCGTTGTTTAAAATCATTTTACGGAATGCATTGGCGAACTCCGACAAGTGAAGTGTACGACAAATTGAAATTTTTAGTATAGGCGAGATTTCTAATTTTTAAATTTCTAATTCTTAATTTGTAATTCTTAATTCGTAATTTCCAATTGTAATCTTTAATTTGTAATTTTTAATATTCATATAATAACTTGTATTCTATTTGTAATTTTTTGTTTTCATATAATAACTTGTACTCTATTTTGCAAGGTAACTTTTTTTTTCATTTTAGTATAGTTTAATACAACTCCGACGGCTGTGGTCCACGGTACCAGTTGCTGAACTGTTTTGAGGGCCCTAAATTAAATTAAATCTGTTCCATTCAACAGAGTTACTTTTATGTTTTATACTAAATTAACTTGACGCTTTTCTTTTATAATGTGTCTAAGAAAATGTGGTATTAAGTTGTAGTTACAGAATTGTATGGAGTAGGTTTAGAAATAAATAAACGTGAAAAATCGTGTCAAATTTTCTTGTGCGTGCAATAGTTAAAAACCCAAGAGCAAATTTGATTCTTTAAAATATTATTTTATGGATATACATGAGTAAGCTAACTACTCCTGAGAGATAAATACCAAATGCCCATTAAACGCCTCACATCTTGAACAAAACTGATAAAATGAAAAATCTTATTTTTCTTGAAATATTATCCCTCAGAAAATTTTGTCTAAGTACCAAGCAACACATTTTGCAATAACTTATCGGATCTTACTAAAATTTTGTCTAATATGTCCAACTATTTCAAATTATAACACTTTTTTAATTTTCGTATTTTAAATAGGTGAAATTTTTAGCCACACTGAGAATTGTTCACCAGATCTGTCCTGCTTATATTTGGTTATCGAAGATGCGCAAACTATTGGCGCAAAAAGTTTTTTTAGAAAAATCAATAATAAGAATTTTTCTCATATGGTGCGAACTTTTTGGCGATCACTGTATTTTTATGAAGATCATTTTAATGTCAGTATTTAAAATGTATCCCAATAATTTTCATATAAACACATTAACAATAAACTACATGCAACATAAACGTCAAGTGAAATTTTAGTGAACACTGAGTACGTTTACACGAACGTCTAAAGTAGGTTTTATTGCAACCAACGTTACTAAAACCGATGTGGTCGTGTAAATGAGGTATAACACCCATTTTACGAAATCGTTTTACTAAAACTGGTGTTATGCCTCATTTACACCATTTACGACGGTTATAGTAACCTTGGTTGTAATAAAAACCTACTTTGGACGTTTGTGTAAACATACTCAACGACGTCGCAACCAATGAGTTGAATAATTTTCGATGTTAATTATTAACGTAATAGAATAATAAGTAAAAGCAACGTCAAGATAAGGTGTTGCTTAATGTATTATTAATTATAGTTTTATTACATAGCTTTCTTTTGTGTTTCGTATTATTGTCATGCACCATATTAGAACTTGTTCTAAAGTCATGCAATTCGTCGCGTACTTCAAAATTGCACGGTAAAATGATAGTGTAAACGCGAGCATCTATGCAATTCCTTGCTGATTCAAAATCCCTGCAAGGAAATGTACTAGTGGAAATCCCCCTTAAGGCGCTAATCTTTGGGGAATCTGTAGTTAGCATATACAGATTCGGAAATTTGTGTACTGGACATAATAAGTTTGCTTCAATTCGGTTCGCGGAGAATTAATTGCAACGGCCCGGCTGGGCGGGCCACGGCTAGTGGCAAGTGGGCGTGATTAGACAAATTTCTCTCTTTATTTTTCTACTGACGTACGCATTATAACAGGATGTCCAGTTGAACATTTACCAAATCTGTATATTACGCTTGCCTTTTCAATTGTGTATATAAGATTAAAGGATAGAAAATCATATTATGATCTATTTCATGCATAAGCGCTTTTGCGCAAGTCATTCTTCATCCAATCCAAGGCGATTTCGTTAATAGGTTTAGTTTGAGTGTTCTATTTTTCTCACTCTTATATTCACTAAACGTTGGGATGCGCCGAAGCAGAGGACACTTTGGCGCACACATAGTTTTAAGTATGCTATATGAGAGACTCCGAAGATAAACTCCTTTCAGCCTAAGAAGTACATGATGACTCATCGAAATCGAACATCTCATGATCAGTGGTATAGGGGTTTTCTTGTAAAGATAGGTAATCGTAGTAGGTAATTGTAATAGTTTACGCGGCTTCGTTAAATACGAAATACTTATTGCAAATTCTAACTGATCGCGTGGCCGAGGCATTTTATGAGTGTCTTGCAATTCGTTGATCCCTGGTTCAATTCTTATGCCATGCTTTTTTTACATTTACGATTGTTGTATATAAATAATTTTTACGAAATAATTTTTGTCTACAGCCCCTTTATTGCGTTTTATCAGGTTTTTCGTTCAGGAATCAAATTGAAAACCTTTTTTTTTCAGTGCTAAGCTCTCACTAAAATGTATTCGCTTTATCAGAGTATTGAATTGGTTATTTTGGTAAAATTAAGAACTAGTTTGTTATTAAAACACCACTGCTCCATTTCTTCGGCTACTATTTTTATCCCGGTTTTTGAAGAGTCGTAGTCGTAGTCATAAGCAGATATACTGATGGATGTATCATCGGCATAGTTAATGACTATGTCAGCAGATTTGATGAAGGTCGCTAAGTCGTTAACCCTTAAGCAGGCGCATCCTTTCTTATAACACAGAGAGTCGCGTGGGGTGTCTTAGACACCCCTGAAACTATAATGCCCATTTGTGTTGTTTTCATTTTTTTTTCTTTTTTTTCTTTTTTGTTTTAGGTATAGGTAGGCTTGATAAATATAGAAATATATTTAGTTATTGTAAAATTTTGCCACAAAATGTAAAAAGAGCATAAACGTGAATCTATGCCAAAATCATAATAAAAAGTATTATTTTGAAAAAAAAAAAACATGTATTTCACAAACGAACAGAAACTAAACTTTCAAAATATACTCAAAACAGAAAAATATTGATTCTTACAAACAAAAATTATTTATTCTAAAAGAAAAGAAGGGGTAACAAAACTAAACTTTCACAGTTTCAGTCACTTTCATCATTGAAATGTTGTGATATGTTCAAGCACTCATCACAGACACTTTTCATATGTCTGACACACATTATTTTAACGCATTTGGCACAGCAGGTTTTGGTTTTTATGTCTTTCTGCCTCGGACATACAACACATCGACCTTTTCTTCCCGGTAATTGCGGTGTTAGATTTGGATTTTCGGGAACACCAGATAATCTAGCAATTTTTGGACGAAGATATTTCGGCAGCTTATCATTGGTCGCGCGCCTACAAATTTGTTTATTTACCATTTTTATGCCAACTTCCTGCAAAAATTTTCTTCTCACCATCTTTGAGTCGGGATTGTTACTGGCAAATATTACTTGACTATTTATTCCTGCTATGTCGAGTAGTCTGAAGAAAAGTACCAATGGCCAACGTTTACATTTTCTGGATGTACTGTACGTTCCACACATTTCATCAACGGTGTCTACGCCAGCTTTAGTTCGATTGTACATGGTAATAATTTCTGGTTTTTTCATATCTTTGGTGTTTTCATCGATAGTGCCATCATGATGCATTGTAGAAATTAGGATCACATTTCTGTTTTTTTTTTGGAACATACGAGACAATTGTAGCATTTTTCTGAAAGCCAAAAACACTGCTTTTTTCTTCTCGTTTTTTAATTTCCACAAAATCTCTTGGTAGTTCCTTTTTGTTCTTGCGCAATGTTCCAACAAGTGTGAGATTTTTTGTCAACAAATATTCGGCTAATGGAATACTGCAGAACCAGTTATCTGCTGTAATGTTCCGCCCAGTACATTCGATGGGATGAACCAAACGCTTAACAACTTCAAATGGTGAATTTGAAAGTTCATATGGGCTGTGTACCGACGTATACTTCCATTCTCAACGTATACCAAGACCTGGCGTCACAAATAGTTTGAATCTTTAGCCCGTATTTTGCCGGTTTGCTTGGAATATACTGTCGGAAACTGCAGCGTCCCCTAAATGGCACAAGCTGTTCGTCAATGGTTGTGTATTCAGATACAGAATAATGATTTTCGCAATTTCGTATGAACAATTCTAAAATTTCTCTAAAAGCTGCTAAACGATCAATAGTTTTTCTTTGAGCCCTGTCTCTAATGTCATCAAATCGGAGGCAACGTAACAAAAACAGGAAACGTTTCAACGACATTGTTGCAAGAAAAATGTCCACTCCTAAACCGTTTTGCTGCCAAAGATCTTCTAAATTTAGATGTCCAGCACGATAAGAACCTGCTAAAACTAATAGACCAATTACAGCATTGATCTCTATTTCATCTGTTTGACGTGCATCTCGTTCCCTCTGAAATTTATTTTTGATACTATCTATGTAGATATTTGTATTTGCTGTAATAGATCTTATTATAAAAGGATCGATAAATAAAGAAAAACATTCTAATGTTTCTTTAAAATTTCGTGCTTGCCCTACAGCGCCAGGAAGACGAGTTATAAAATTATGCGTCCGTGTTCTGACATTTGGCTGTCCAGGTGCTACAAACCACTTTGTCTTATTGTCACGTCCAAGATAATGTTGACCATGAAGAAGAGTACTGTAGGAACTCAAAGGTTCATCATCAGAATCTATGCCATCCGTTTCTGATTCACTCTGGTGTTCTAATTCTTCACAATGATCTGATTCATCTAAATCTGAGTCGTCGATTTCGGGTGATTCGGCATCGGTTAGTACTTCTTGCAATAACTTTTGCAAACGAGCTTGTTCAGCTTCGTACGAAAAATGAGCCATTTTGCAACTAAATGATTACGTCAGAACTAACACATTCATCGAAATATTGTACAAGGTTTATAAAAAGAAAAACCTAAACAGTCACGCGGGGTGTTTGTGACACCCCAAGAACTTTTGGCACGCACTGACGAAACGATTACCAGGTTTTCATTGAACAAACAATGGGATGAGGATGACAGTTAGTTGACAGGAAGGTACACAATGGCAGCGCCATCTATTGTGACACAAACCAAAATGGCAGAACATTTCATGCGAGTGGGGTGTTCTCTACACCCCGCGCGACCACTTAAGGGTTAATGTAAAGTAAAAACATGAGCGGTCCAATGACAGAGCCTTGAGCAACAACTTCATCTACAGTGATTTTTTTTAAATGTGGCCATAGGGATTTACATGTTAAAAATTTGACCTCATGTTAATGTATGTTATGGGACAAATTTTAAGTAAATTTTTGTATTTAGTCGTGAATTAAACGATTTACTACAAGATGAACTTTGCTAGAATATCCTAACACGTTTTCTTTAATTTTATTTTACCGTGAAAAGTTGAAAAAAATAGACACAAATTATTGAACGAATGTAATCCATGTAGACTGACGTTATTAATAATTTGTCACTGTGATTACTGATAAATCAATTATTGCAACATTAATTTATTACCACTTGTAAAAACTACTTCTTCATACCATTGAAAAATGAGTGGAACATGTTATAACGTACGTAATTGATATCTTTAATGCTTGCTTAATAATAAGAGATATTTTCTTTATAAATTTGCAGTAGACAGACATTAACGGAACTTTTCTCTTAATGACATTTCAGCTACTTTGATTTTTGACTTCGGTTAATTCTATGCTTATTAATTTCAACTTCTAACCGGAAAATAATTAAATAGAACATGTTCATGTCATTCTAGCAATGTGCATTTCGTAGAAAAATGTTTGCTTTATTAATAAAAATAAAAATTTGCTTTGAATTTGTGCCATAACATACATTAACATGAGGTCGAATTTTTAACATGTAAATCCCTATGGCCACACTTTAAAAAAATTCACTGTATATCAAATTTGCTGGAAATGGTTCCCTTGATTTTGACGATGAAGTTACGATGGTGTAAGAAGGAAGTAAGCCAATTTAGAATATTACCTCTGATTCCAAGTTTGTCAATTTTGTATAACAAAAAATTCACATCAACGGTATCAAAGGCCCGCGAGAGATCGGAAAATAAAGCTGCCACATACTTTCGCTTATCGACTTCTTCATAGATGAAATCCATAAATTCAAACGTTGCCGTTTCCGTAGATTTATTCAATGAAAAGCCTTGTTGGGACTTCGCAATTAGTTGGTGTTTGTTTAGAAAATTTAAAATTCTGTTGTAGACTAGTTTTTCGAAAATTTTGGAGAAAACACTTAAAACAGTAATAGGTCTGAAATTTTCGATGTTGGTACGATCACCTTTTTTAAACAAAGGAATAAGTGTTCCAAGTTTCAAAGATGTCGGAAATGTGCCTGAAGTTATTGAAAGGTTCATCAGAAAAACTAATGGCTTGATGATGACATCAAGAGTGTGTTTCAGCACTTTTATGGAAACGCCATCCGCATCCGAGGTATTTTTGCTTGGTAGTTTTCTAATAATGTTTATAGCTTCATCTTTCTCAATTGGTCCAAAGAGCAAACTGAATGGTACACTTTCATTTGCAGTGCAGTAGTTAGATACATTATCCTTGAAGTGTTCCTGAATCATGCGCCTTGCAACTGAAGAGAAATACAAGCCAAATCTATTTGCCACTTCGAGAGGGATAGTCAAAATAGTATCTTCATGAGCTAGCGTAATACTCGTTATTATGTTATATATGACCGTTATTAAAATTACTGTTGACTAATTTCCAAATTTCCTTTGGTTTATTGTTGGAATTGATGATGATGTTTTGAAAAAAGTTGTATTTGGATTGCTTTATCAACAACTTGTAGTCGCGGCGCATAGTTTTGTAGTGAGACAGAGCATCAGGAGTTTTCAGGTTTTTCGTTAACCAGTAGAGGTTCCTTAAGTCATTGCCACGTTGAATAATTTCGTCCGTTCGTGAGTTTGTTTGTTACGCAATTTTTTAACCTTAAACGGACACGTTGAATTTAGATGTTTGAGAAATATTTCCAAAAAGCTATCAAAACAGGAGTTGATGTCGTCATTATAGTAGATCTGATCCCAGTTGACCTTAGCTAGTTCCCAGCGAAGGTGATCAAGTTTCTGATTAGACAGACATCTAGATGTCGTTGTTGTGGTGGTATCGTTAGAAGTTGTGGACGATATGCAATGCACTGTAAGACTCAAGGCAAAGTGATATGTTTGGGTTGAATATATGACATGAAAAATCTTCTT
>OY284481.1:43196635-43336632 GCA_958336345.1 Dorcus parallelipipedus
GTACAGCGTCACCTAGCGGATATTCTAAAGCAGTTATAACAGGTGATTAATATCTTTTCTAATCAAGTGACCTATGGAAATAAAATCATGTGTCTTTAATTAGTTTATTATTTCAAAATGCCACTTGTATTACAAGAACAAAGCAATATGGCGACAAGGGCAAACGTGTTGTCGAACACTGTGACGGGAAAGTGTAAAAAGTGCCATATTGTCCCGGTCAGTGGACTCAGGTGTGTTGTGTGTCAAAGGATAATGCATCCTGGATGCCTTAAATGTTACAATAATATTAAAAAAGTAAGTGAAAAGACGATTATTTGCTGTGATTCAAAGGTCAGTGGCGTGAATGAAGAACCGGCAAATGGCGAATCTGACTTCAGCGGTAATGTAAACGCATCGACTCACAAAGCGATAGGCAAACTAAATGGCATCAGTACTAATAATGCCAAAACTGAATTAGTTAATAATATTTCAAATAAATCTATGACAGCTGATTGTAATTTACAATCTGTGCCCAGTATGACTGTAAAAAGTGACAACTCTAGTGACAATGTGCAACATACAGGTGCTGAAACTGCAAACATCAACAATCTAGCTCTTTTGATGGAAATTAAAAAACTCCGTAGTGAAAACAAACAACTACAATTAAAAATATGCACATTGGACAGTAAATTACGGCAACTAAATGTGCAACCAGCATCGGACTCAAGGCCTGGAAAACAAGACGCTGAATGTGTGGAGGTGAAAAAGTGAATAATGATCTCAATAACAGAAATAACCATAAGGTAAAAAATGTACTCCTTTTATCAGATAGCCACGGCCGCGGGTTAATTAACTTCATAAAAAATTTAATAAATGAAAATAATCATAAAATTGAAAGTCTCGTAAAACCAAACGCGAAGTTAGAAAATATAGTTGAAAATATTGATAAATTAACAATGAATTATATCCATAGAGATTATGTAATTGTAGCAGGTGGTAAAAATAATATTTCTAAAAGCGGCAACGTCGACATTTCCACAAAATTAATATTAATATTAATAAATGCGTGCTCTCATACGAATCTAATTATGTGCACTGTGCCTTACAGATACGATGACATTTTAAATAATAATATCTTTAGGTATAATAAAAAGTTATTTTTCATCAAAAATAAACTGGATAAATATTCATCGCGTTTTTTAATTCTTGACATTAATTCCAAGCAAAATCGTAACTATACAAATCGGGGCCTACACTTTAATATTAAAGGCAAAAAAGTAATAGCTGACAACATTGTTAAATTAGTAAAACACAACTTTATTGACAAAACTAATTTAAAAACTATAGAACATGGGAAATTGGACTCAAACAGTGTTAATATACCCTATAAAATAAACTTAACAAACGTAGAAAATTCCGATAATTACATAGTTGGACTAAACGTGATAAATGTACAGTGTGGTGACAATCTTACTAATAATGTAGTGCCATTAAAAGCTGCGAACTCTTGTAAAAGTAATAACATGCATACTGTTCCGGCTCTCAACTCGGCTGAAAAAATTATTACTGTTGAAGATAAATCAAGCATTCGTGTGTGAGTATGTGTTATAGGTACAGGACTATAAAAAAAAAGCAGAATGTTGTTAGCAACTGTGTGAATATATAAAAAGTCATATCATTAATTTTCTTTGCCATTTGTATCTGAATTATTTTCATTAATAAAGGCTCAATAGGTTATGGGCCCAGTTTACGTACTGTAGAAATAAAGGGTAAAGCTGTATAATTTTCAACTTATTGAAAAATTGGAGGGGCAGAGAAATTGGGCAAGCTGGAAGTTTGATGTAGATTTACAACTTACTGTTCATAAAGTAAAAGGAATTGTGACTGGTGATTTGAAAATGCCCGCGGCATTATCTGAAGATGAAGTTGATGTAGCTAATACGACGTATGTCAAAAATGTCAAGGAATTCGAAAATACAGACGCTATTGTCAGATATATTATCGGCTGCAGTGTGAGGTCGGAAGCCAAACAACATATATTGACATGCAAGTCAGGAAAAGAAATGTGGGACACTTTGCACAGTGTATACGAGCAAAGGAATGAACATAGATTAGATCTTCTATATACAAAACTATTTAGTTATTGTAAAGATCCTATTGATGACATTGCAACCCATGTGTCAAAATTGTAAAGAATATGGCAAGATCTTCAAGAAGAATTAAAATCTGAGAAGGTGCAGCTGCCAAAGTCAATGTTGCTGAACAGAATCATCAATACATTGCCAAAGGAATACTTAGAATTTAAGAATGCTTGGGAATCAATTCCAAATTTAGAAAGAACCGTTACCGGTCTCATAGAACGACTTCGGTTTCATGAACAGCGTCTGCAAGTTGCACATCAAGCTATAAGTGAGTCTTCATGCGTAGCGCTAGTAGCAAAACATAATACTTCTGAGAATAAAGGCAAGAAATGGAGAAATTATAGTCATCCTGCTGTCTTACAAAAAGGTAAGGAAATAATAAACCAAAATGTTATTATTGCGGCAAGACAGGTCATTTTAAAAGAGACTGTAGGCAACTTAAAACAGAAAAAAGAGGTCAAGCAAAGGAAAGTGAGAAAAATGATAGGGGACAGGCAATCATGAGTGTAAATGATGGTAATCAGCGACTAGATTGGTTAATTGACTCTGGAGCTTCACATCATGTTTCACCAAGATTGGATTGGTTTTCGTTTTATTCAGCCTTTTCATCTCCAAAAACACTTCGCCTTGGTGATGGACGTTTAATACATGCTCATGGTGAAGGTGATATTCAAGTTGAAATGTTGGTTTGTGGTAAATGAAAGCCTGGATACCTTACAAGAGTGTGGTACGTTCCAGAAGGTGACCAAAACCTTTTTTCTTCTGGTGCAGCTTTAGATAACGGATTACGTGAGTATGCTGACAGTAAACGTCGTGAATTTAGAAATGAGAAGGGAGCAGTTGTTGCTGTTGGAGTACGGCATGTCAGTGGTGTTTATAAGTTGTTAATGAGAGTTACAGGTCCACCGTGTGCGCCACCGAATATCCATGCCATATACTCCAGAACAAAATGGTGCTGCTAAGCGAGATAATCGCACTCTTGTAGAAGCTGCCAGGACGATGTTACATTCACGAGATTTACCAGAAAGGCTGTGGGCAGAAGCGGTCAATACTGCAGCGTACATATGTAATTAATAGAACAGGTCCAACATTGGTTGAAGGCAAGTCGCCATATGATCTTTGGTTTGGTAAAGAGGCGCATATGAAACATTTAAAAGTTTTTGGAACAGAGTGTTTTGTACACATTCCGAAACAAAAAAGACAGAAATTTGACAAGAAAGCAAAAAAGGGCTATCTGGTCGGTTACTGTGGTGATAAAGATGGATACAGAATTTGGATACCTAAAGAGAATAATGTTACATTGACACGTGATGTAATTTTCAAAAATGAGGAAAATTCACGGGTAATTTGGAATTCATCTCGAGAATTAAATATTCCTGTTATTTCCAGAGATAATAATACTGATAATAATAGTGAGAGTAACAATGCAGGGGAAGTATCGATGGATGCAAGAATAGATAAATCTACTGAAGAAGATGAAGGCCAGGAGAATCTTCAAATAACTGATGAAAAAGATAATGCAGAAGAATATCAAGAAAAGAGAAATCTTCGAGACAGAACTACGATAAAGAAACCGGTTAAATATGAAGATTTCATCATGCTTGCTTTGAACAGTGAACCATTACTATATGAGCAAGCAATACAATGTACAGATTCTGATGAATGGAAGAAAGCGATGAAGGAAGAAATGAATTCATTAACAGAAAATAAAACTTGGGACCTTGCAGAATTACCAGAAGGAAGAAAAGCTATAGGTAATCGATGGGTGTCTAAAATAAAACGTAGAAGTGATGGGAGTACAAGTCGTTATAAAGCACGATTGGTAATCAAGGGATACTCTCAGACATCAGGAATTGATTTTTACGAAACTTTTAGTCCAGTAGTTCGTTGGGAAACGATCAGAACTGTACTAAGTATTGCGGCTGCTGAAAAACTAAAGATAGCTCAATTTGACGTTCAAACAGCGTTCCTGTACGGTGAACTGGACGAAGAAATATATATGAAACAACCAGAAGGATATGAAGATCATACAGATCGGGTTTGTAAATTAGTCAAGAGTCTCTACGGATTAAAACAAGCACCTCGTTGTTGGAATAAAAGGTTCAAACAATTTCTTCATGGACTTACAGAAACTGAAGCAGATCCATCATTATTCGTAAATAGGAGTAAGAATTTATTATTATTACTGTATGTAGACGACGGTATTGTTGTTGCACGAAATGAAAACTGTCTTAACAAATTTCTTCAGACTTTACAAAATGAATTTAAAGTAACTGTAGGATCACCTGACTGCTTTTTAGGAATGCACATTGAACAATTGCAAGGTGGTTCAATTTTCATTAATCAAAAAGCTTATGCAAAAAAAATTCTTGAACGTTTTAATATGTTGGAAGCAAATCCTGTATCAACTCCTATAGAAAAGTACCAAGTATTTGAAGAATCTGATGAAAAATTGGACACAAATTTTCCTTTTCGTGAAGCTGTAGGAAGTCTAATTCATTTATCAGTGGTTACGAGGCCAGATATTGTATTCAGCATAAACGTACTGTCACAGGTATTGGATTGTCTTAAAGTGAAACATATGAAGATAGTAAAAAGAATTTTGCGTTATATAAAAGGAACCATTAATTGGGGATTACGTTATGTTTCAGACGAAAACGAAACAATTTTGGAGTCTTTCTGTGATTCTGATTATGCAGGTGATACGGTCACTAGAAAATCTACCTCTGGGATGGTTTTTAAATATAATCATGCAGCAGTAGTTTAGCTGCAAAGGAAGCAATATGGTTGAAACTACTGTTTCGAGAAATAACAAATTCGAATATAGTTCCAGTTCTGAAAATTGATAATGAAAGTAGTATTAAACTAATACGAAATCCAGAGTTCCACAGTCGCTCAAAACATATTGATGTGCGATACAAGTTTATACGACAAAAATATGAAGAACATGAATTAGATGTTATGCATGTTGCAAGTGAGCAGCAGATAGCAGATATTTTTACAAAGGCACTGCCAAGGAAACGATTCGAAATAATCCGGTCTTCCCTTGGAATGTGCGAATGACTACTACAGAATGACTTTATTTAGGGGAAGTGTTGAAGATAAATCAAGCATTCGTGTGTGTGTATGTGTTATAGGTACAAGACTATAAAAAAAAAGAATGTTGTTAGCAACTGTGTGAATATATAAAAAGTCATATCATTAATTTTCTTTGCCATTTGTATGGGAATTATTTTCATTAATAAAACCTCAATAATTACTAATCTTAATAACTCAATAAGTGAAACCAGTATCAGTGAGGAGACTGACGAATCTGTTCTTGACAGCAATGACGGCGATATATAATAACCTTTTTTTAGAAAAAACATTAATCAGATAAAAATATTTCATCTAAATATATGTAGTATTATGAATAAGTTATCCGATCTAACAATTCTTCTGAACGACCTAGAAGCGGATGTAGTATGCCTCTGCGAGCACTGGTTATCAGATATTCAGTGCCAGTCTGTTGCTCTATCTGGTTATCAAACAGGATCCTATTATGCAAGAAATCTTATTAAACATGGCGGCTCAATTATTTTTATAAAAAATATCCCTTTTGAAGTACAACCCTTAGATATTTCAGAGGACAAACATGTACTTATAGTTTATTGGTCCTATGTGTTTATAGAACTCCGGATTCGGACAGCTCTAAATTCTTCAATAAACTGGAACACATTTTAGAAAATTATATAACCTACCATAATTACAGAAATATTTTCATCTGTGGTGATTTTAATATCGATTTGTTGACACAATCGAGGGTAAGTAGGGACTTCTTAAATTTATTAAATAGTTATCATCTCACGCCCATCTAACACCTACAAGAATAACACGTGATGCCCAAACTTGCATTGATAACATTATTGTAAATACTAATTCTCCACTGACAGAGGTATTAAATTTAGACGTGGGCCTATCCGATCAGAATGCGCAATTAGCCATACTGAATGTTAAAAAAACTGATAATTCCAACTTGTGTTATAAAAGAATTTTCAATAAAACTAATAATAATACTTATCGAAACTTAATAAATAATGCAAACTGGGACTCAGTAGCCAATGCAATTTCCCCTGATGAAAAACTAAAAAACTTCTATAGTGTATTGCAGCATGCTTTTTATAATTCTTTTCCAATTAAAAAGATTCATCATCGTCAACCTAAATCTTGGATCACACCTGGAATTAAAATATCATGTACCAAACGTGTTCTATTTAAATTAAAAAAGACATTTCCAAATGAAGTAATAAACAGCTGTTATAATAAATATTGCCGAATACTAAAACTTGTAATAAACTTAGCTAGGTGCCTGCATACAAATTCTGTAATTGCCCGATCAGAAAATATCATCAAGTCAGTGTGGAAAATAGTAAAAGTAGAAACAGGGAATCTGGTCAGAATAACTGATAATATCAAACTCAACGTTAATGATCCTTACCGATCCTTTTATTAAAAGACTTTCCTAAGTCTGTAAATCATATCACAGAAACACTGTGCAAAATTAATAAAACCACCACCGTTTTGTTTTTTTTTTTAATCCCGTCTGTGCAACAGAAATACAAAACATTATTGTATCCCTTAAAAATACTTATTCTACTGGTGTAGGCGATATCCCAACACCTACACTGAAATTACTTTCAGATAAAATATCCGAGCCCTTAGCAGATATTATTAACTGCTGTTTTCAATTGGGTGAATACCCCACTGCTTTTAAACTTGCAAAAATAACTCCTGTTCATAAGAAGAAAGATCGAGATAACATAACTCATTATCGACCTATCTCGATCTTATGCTCAATATCAAAAATTTTTGAAAAAGCTATACTTAATAGACTTGTAGACTATTTTGAAAAACACAAACATTTATCTCAGCATCAACATGGTTTCAGGCCTAAACATTCCACAACCACGGCACTTCAGCATACTTTGAAGGTCATGTATGATAATTTGAAAAACAATCAAATAGTAGCGCTGATCTGCTGTGATCTCTTAAAAGCCCTTGACTTAGTAGATCATAAATTGTTACTCGATAAGCTGGATTACTATGTTGTTCGTGGATTACCCTGGAAGTTATTACAATCTTATCTATGTAACCGTGAACAAATTGTAGAAGTCAAACACACAAATAAATTAGGAATTACTAACAGTTATTACTCTGATAGAACGGCCATCTCCCACGGAGTTCCGCAGGGTTCCATATTGGGGCCACTATTATTTAATATCTTTATTAACGATTTTCCCTGTAATTTCTCTGAAAATGTTACTATGTATGCTGATGATATATGCATTTGCGTCTATGCACAGGATTTTCTAATTTTAAATACAAAAGTCAACACAGCTTTGCAAAAAATAAAAAACTGGTTCAAAATAAACCGACTGGTAGTAAATGTCGACAAAACAAACATAATTATATTTTCAAACAAAATTCCTGACAACTATACCTTTCTATTTGGTACGCAAATCCTAAAGCCCACTACTAAATATTGGGCCTCACGATTGATTATTTATCAATTATCTTGGCATGATCAGGTGGAGTCCCTACTGTCTCGATTGGCTAAATCTCTTTACGCCATTAACACTGTGAAACAGCAGTGTGATGAAGCATATACAAAAATGGTATATTTTGGATATTTCCCATCAATTCTACGGTATGGTATAATTTTTTGGGGAAATCAGCTGCACTTACACAGTGTATTAAAGTTACAAAAACATGTTATCCGAATAATAGGAAATTTAAAATTTTGGAATAGTTGTAGGGAAACATTCAAAAGGCTTGGTATAATGACAGTAATAAACTTGTATTTATATGAAACAATCCTGACAATCTTCAGAATCAAAAACACTTTCACCTTTAACGTTGATGCTCATAACTACAATACTAGATATCCTTATTATCTTCGCGTAGAGCAACCAAGACATAGGATGTATTACAACTGTTTTCTTTACAACGGTGTAAAAATTTTTAATAATATACCATCCGAGATACAAGCTGTCCAATCTGAAGGCCTTTTTAGAAGTAAAATTAAAAACTATTTTTTAATTACTGTGTTCTATAGTATTGACGAATTTATGGCTGTTAACTCATAGGATCTCTTTTAATTATGACTGTGACGTGACTGTGATATTATTGTATCGTAATGTATTGTATTGTATTTTGTGATTATTTACTGGCGTCTGTTTATATTGTTTCATGTTGTTATATTGTTTATATTATTTGTTTTGTGTATATTACACGCCGCTGGCAATCAATAAACGATTACTTACTTACTTACATATTTATATTGTATTCCTATACAAAACGATAGGAATGCAATAAAAATAATTCAAATGGCATTTGAAATAATGAACCAAACAAAGATATAATTTTTTTCCACAGGTCACTTGATTAGAAAAGATATTGATCACGTGTTATCTCAAAAATTAGTATTTTTAATATACGTTGATTTGGTTTTTATCTGAACTTTTATCTTACTTGGTTTCAAAATTAACAGGGGGGAAGGAACATTAGACTGTATACAGTGAGCCTCAAAAGTCTGGAATAAAATTCATAATTTCTCTATTTTTGGCATTGGAGAAATTTTGTTTTAAAAAGCACATATTTTTTTGCAATCAATTTTTGACAGTCATTTGTTTTCGACTAATGACGTCGATACTTTTTTTAAATAGCAACAACCCCCAATTTTTTTCCTCGATTCTGAGAGCTCATTGAATTTTCTATCCAACTACATCAAAAATTTATGATGTTCTATGGGAAAAATTTTGAGAAAAAAAATTATTGAAAATAACGTATAAGCCGTATCTTGCTATCTAATAATAAGAATAATTTCGTATTCGATGAGATGCGGTTGCGTATACATTATTTTCAATAATGTTTTTTCAATATTTTTCCTTTAAAACGTCATGCATTTTTGATATGATTAAATAGAGAATTCAATGAGCTATTAGAAACAAGGAAAAAATTGGGGGTTACTATTTTTAAAAAAATGTCATTGACGTCATTACTTGAAAATAAATGACTATCAAGAATTGATTTTCATATAGAAACTTGTACTTTTTAAAAACGAAATTTACCTGTCCGAGCGTTTTCAAGAAATGTCAAGAGTAAAGAAATTATGAATTTTATTCCAGACTTTTGAGGCTCACTGTATATTAAGGATCAAGTTGAGGAAAAAAAGCTGATTTTAAACATGTTAATGGAAATAAATTGCTCTCAGAAAGATGCTTTTTATATACAGCGTGGAAACTAAATAGCGGATAAAATCCATAACTCCGTTAATGATTACGACAGAACAAAAATCTAAAAGGGGTATAGCGATTCAAATTATAGGAAGTTATCTTCAGATATTTTCATCAATTTTTTTTTAAGTTATGATGTCATCAAGATTTTTTTTAATGACCTATATTTTTTATTTTTGATTTCGTTGGGACTTTTTAACTAGTATTCAACTGTTTAAATTTTGGATCGATTATATAACAAAAAATTCAAGAAAAACAGTCTCAAAGTTTTAATAGTAAAGTTGAAATGAACAGAATATCTAGTTAGCCAGGTGCAAAACAAAAAAATTGAGGTGTAAAATTTATTTTATATTCTACTGACACTGAACTGACTTATTTGCTGATCAGGATATTTATCTGTGAAAAGTCGATATACTTCTTCATGACTTCTAAATCGATCGCCATATCCAATCATCATTAAAATTTCAATTCTTTGTTTCTCTGTCAACAATATCATTTTGGTAAAAGAAGATTGTTAATAAACGTGTAACTCCTATTATCCACAGAGAATAAAAATACGCACTTACTTTATTGTGATAGGTTCTTGTTTATTATGACTTCTTTAGTATGACAAGTTCTTGTCAATCAAACCAATTTTGTTTGTTTTACACCTGGCCTACTAGATATTCTGTTCATTTAAATCAACTTTACTATTAAAACTTTGAGATTGTTTTTCTTGAATTTTCTGTTATGTAATCGATCCAAAATTTAAACAGTTGAATACTAGTTAAAATGTCCCAACGAAATCAAAAATAAAAAATATAGGTTGTCATTAAAAAAAAATTTTTATGACATCATAACTTTAAAAAAAAATTGATGAAAATATCTGAAGATGACTTCCTCATATGCGCTATAATTTGAATCGCTATACCCCTTTTAGATTTTTGTTCTGTCGTAATCATTAACGGAGTTATGGATTTTATCCGCTGTTTAGTTTCCGCGCTGTATGTATGCACAAGCACTTATAGGACACCTCTGTAAGATTCAGTTAACATAATAATAATTCATATAATTAATAATAAATTTGAACAAGGAAATAATGTCATAATTTCACAGAATTTAACAGATATTTAATATAATTAATGATGGATAAATAAATATATTAAAAAATACCTGATTTATTTGTAGATGTACAACTATATAGAGCTCACTGCGGTGCTTGTCGGATACTGTATTCGCTCTGTAACTTTCAGGATGCTGGGAGCAAGAAAGGCGCCGGACAGACTAGGCTTGCTGGCGGTCGTAAGGATATTCTATAGAACGATAAATCAAACAGGCAAAAATTCAAGATAGGAAAGAAGTACAAGATCGATAACTTTCCCGTAAATAAATCAAAATTGTATGTATTTTTTTAAATTTAACACAGAAAGCTAAATTAATATATCACAGGCTAGAAATTAAAATACAATAAATTACAACACCCTTACACTTTGTTAGATATTTTAATAATAACTTATTTTGGTCTTTTCAAAGATTTTGATGGTAATTAAAATTTCCTATGAACCATTCTCAGCTTTAAAAGATCTTTACGTTTTTTTGAAAATGTGTGAACTATTATATTATTTCTAATTCCTCCTTATTATTTTCATTGGTAGTCAATAGGTAAGTGGTCGTTTATTTTTAAGAAATTTAAACTGCTTCCTGTCATTGAGTTTTGGTCAAAAGCGAATTCAGAAAAAAGCTTTACTTTGATCTCCCCTAGTTATACAGTGGGACCTCGATAATCCGGATCTTTAGTAGATCGGATTCTTCGGTAATCCAGCTAAGTATCTCGATTGCATTGTGTACTTTATAAGCCGGATTTGATAGTACTCATTAATCCGGACATGCGTATTCAATTAAATTCTAGACGTCTGCTTCGTACAAAGATAGTGAGGGGTTCCCCTAACTTCCTAACCTCCGAAATTCGGCCGGACACGAGCAGTGCGTCATAGTAGTGCGTGTCTTCGTTGAGGAAACGTACCAACTTAGTTGCATTGCTATTTGTGGTTACATATTCGCCATTTAGTTACATGCGTAGATATTGTGCTCAGTGTGTTCAACCGCGTGTTATTTTACCTATGTGATACATGTAGACATTTTTTTACATACATAAATTAAAATGCCTTCTAACAAAAGAAAACACATTACGTTGTCAATATCACAAAAATCCTATATATTAGAGAGACTACACCGTGGTGAAAGTGGCAAAGTGTTGGCAAATGAATACAGAGTAGGCACATCAACAATTTCCGATATAAAAAAAAAACAAGGACAAAATCAAAAGGTTTGGTGTATTTTAAAGACAATTTTGTACTTTTTACTATGTATGTGTCCCATCTTTTAGATTTGTTGGTAAGTGTGATTCCGCTCCCGGCTCCAGAAAAACGTTAAGAAAGGCCGAATATCCAGAAATGGAAGAACGTTTGTATGCATGGTTTTGTACACAACGATCAAGGCATGTCCCGATTTCCTACGAAATTTTATCTGCCAAAGCAAAACAGTTTCATATCGAAACCTATGGGAATGATAATTTTAAAGCTAGCAGAGGCTGGATTAGTAATTTCAAAAAAAGGCATGGTCTGCGTGCTTTAAAAGTGTGTGGCGAGAAACTATCCAACGATCAAAGCGCCGTCGATCCCTTCATAACTGCATTGGCAGAAAAGATAAAAGAATTAAACCTCACACCTGCTCAAATATACAATACAGATGAGTCTGCTCTTTATTGGAAAATGTTGCCTGAAAAAACACTGGTTCGTTCTCAGGAAAAGACCGCACCAGGTAGAAAAATAAGCAAAGAACGCATCACATTTCTAACATGTTGCAATGCTGATGGATCTCAAAAATTGAAGCTGTTAGTGATAGGGAGGCAAGAAATCCAAGGGCATTCAAAAATATTACCATACCTGTTGAATACAAAGCCTCTGCCAATGCATGGATGACAACAGCTATTTTTGTACAGTGGTTTCAAAATTTTATTCGTCAAGTTAGAAGTCATTTAAGAAGACTCAATTTGCCTGAAAGAGCCCTGTTGATCGTCGATAACGCCTCGAGTCACGGGACTGTAGAAGAGCTGACTAGTGAGGATGGACAATTTACAACAATCTTTCTTCAAATCAAATAAAATGTTCAAAAGCTGAGAAACCGAATTATATTGAATGCATCGTGTAGTACTATGTTGCATTGAATAAATTCTATTAGAATTTCATCTTTTTCTTTGCTGAAAAAATTCATTTTGCCTATCAACTGTATAGCGTCCACCCGTCGCTATGCTAGAAAATGATAGCGACCGACGCGTGTAGCGTGTGATTTCCGCCGTCAACGCTGGCCGCCGCGTACGACGTTTCAGAGAACCCGTGCCCATATATTTACATACACATCATTCGGCCGTCGCCGTCGACGGATCCGCGTCCGTCGCACGCCGAACGCGACGTGTGTTCAGAGAAACCACGGCCTATCGGACTCAGGGTGGATGCAGTAGCGTCTTTCGTGCTGGTGAGATGGTCCGGCTGGTACGGCGAGCGGTGTCTAGCGGCGGGATGTTGTCAATGGTGGCATCGGGACGACGACGACGGCTGTTGGCTCCCCGGGACGGGTGTGAGTCTGCGATGACTGTGAGTCTGGGACGGCGACTACACCTTGATGACTGGGACCACGACTACTTACTACACTACTACTACTACTGGAACTTTCCCCGAGCCATTTATGCTAAATTATTGCTTAGATGAGCTACATCAAGATTACAAGATGTCCTACATTCCTATTAAACGGTAACACTTTCGTAAATAAAATGCTTACATCGTTAGTTACATAAATAACATGACACACATCATTTGTGCGGCTTTAGCAACGCATAGTTTTTAACGTTCTTGACCTAGTGACTGTCGTAATTCGCTGAATTATTCAGAGGAAAAATATAGTTTATTTGGATTTTTAAGAAACAATGTTTTATATTTCGAATAAATTATTTGTAGTTTGAGTAATAAATTTAATTTTATTAATATTATCAATTGAAATTTATCTCCGCCCACAATAATTTTATATCCGTAGATACGTATTTCGGCAGCTAAGCTGCCATCTTCAGTACAAATTAAAAAATGTAAAAACCCTACATGAAATCTAACAGCTATCTATCTACCTACCTACTATACTAATGGTATCTAAAATTAACACTAAAAAATAATAATAAATAAAGGAGACTTTGGTAAGCGGGTTGCCTTTACTTGATTAGTAATAAGTAAAGGCAACCCGCTTACTTGATTTAAAAAAAAAATATTAAATTTTTTAAATAATTTTTTTTTTATATGGGTTGTGATACACGGTTGAAACGAGAAAAAAAAATGCTATTTAATCGTACAAAAATTCAATATGGCGTCCATTTAAAATAAGAAAGTTGCTATCAATATCTTGACAGCCGCCATCTTGAATTTTATTTTGACTGTATTTTCAGCTGTATTTTATCAAACATAGTAACTTTTATATGAAACATTTTTTCATATTTTTATAATTGCGAAGTTATTGGACATTAAAGAAAATAGCGATTTTCAGTTTTTCTGCGATAATATCTGAACTATTCCGAATTTTCAAATTTTCTCAACGGAATCTGAATCAGCACATAAAACTGCAAAATATTGCCCATTTAACCAAATCTCTATCTTCACTAATAAGAAAGTTACCCATGGTAACCTACCCAATCTGGGACACACTGTATATATATATATATATATATATATATATATAATAAAAGTAGAGGATATTGCCGTGTATCTTAGTAACTTCTTAACTATATTTAAAGAACGGGTATTAACGGCTTCAATAAAACTTCGATTATTATACGAAATATCGACCAATATAATCGAAGTTTTATTGAAGCCGTTAATACCCGTTCTTTAAATATAGTTAAGAAGTTATATATATATATATGTACATGTATACACCTATACAGTGCCGCGGTCTTCTCTACGGTCTGTAGTATATGGGATAGAAGAAAAATTCAAACGAGCTAAGATGTAACTCAATCAGCTCTACTTCATAAAATTATTTTTGGCTATACAGAGTGTTCAGTAACTGAGAGCCGTACCAAAGTTATATTTTTTTAAATGCAACACCCAGTATATTTTTACATATTTCGAAAGTACGCACGACGAATAGGTAATAGCCAAAAATTTCGGAACTTTTACTTAAGAGTTTGTAAGATATTGACGTTTAAGTGTAAAAAAATGCTGTATTATGAGCGCTTATATTTTGGGTATTTATTAAAATTTGGCAGTGTATTTTTGCAGATAGTCAATGCAATATCTCAAAAGATAATTTTTCTCAAAATTTTCAAACGGAACACCCAGTATATCTAAACGCTCGTGAAACACTGTTGTAATAAGCTTTCATAAAATGCCAAATATATTTGTCTAAACTGAAGAAAACCCGAGATAAAAATTAATAATTTTTTTTCTATCAATATTGACGTTATTTAGTCTTTCCGACCAATTCTTCTGTTTTGATTTGCTGATAAATCAATGAATATGTTTTATGTTTTTGTTCAAAGCAATTGAATATGTTCCTGTTAAACTAATTCCTCTTTTTCTTCACTTTGAAAATATTTTAATAACGTTATTATAATAATTTTAAAAAATAAAATTTAGAATCACGTTGCCGTTTGCTAGAAAAGAGGAAAACAGTTGCTATCTATAAATTTTGAATTGACAGAACAGTTATTGAGATTAGTGTCGCACTACTTTCACAGTTTTGTATTTTTTTTATGATAACAAAATGCATTTTAATAATGAAGAAGTACGTGTCATGATATACCTAGTAGGAGAAAGTAACCAAAACTGTCTTTTGGTATCAAGATTATATTCGAAGCGTTATCCTATGAGAAGAGATCCGGATTATAGAGTTTTCCAAAGATTAAAAGAATGACTCCAAACGCCGGGAAACATTAAATATAGTAAAAATGTTATTCAAATATTTTCAAAATTGGAATTAGTTTAACAGGAACATATTCATTGATTTGTCAGCAAATTAAAACAGAAGAATTGGTCGGAAAGGCTAAATAACGTCAATATTGAAAGAGAAAAATATAATTATTTTTTGTCTCAGTATTTCTTCAGTTTAGACAAATACATTTGGTGTTTTATTAAAGCTTATTAAAACAGTGTTTCATGAGAGTTTAGATACATTGGGTGTTCCATTTAAAAATTTTGAGAAAAATTATCTTTTGCAAAACTCAACACCCTGTACACATAATAAACGATAGACCGAAGCTGTTTTCATATTTCTGTAGAAAAGATATTGTATCGACTACTTGCAAAAATTCACGACGAAATGTTAATAAGTAACCAACTTATAAGCGCTCATAATACAGCATTTTTTTACACTTAAACGTCAATATTTTACAAATTCTTAAGTAAAAATTCAGAATTATAAATGTTATAAATGCAACAACGGAAATCATATGTTCCAAATTTGTTACGATTGTGACTATAATTCTGGAATAGTTGAGTGACATGATTTTGATTTTCATTGCTTTTCATTTTATCATTTTATATTTTAGGACGTCGCCGTCGACTAGATTGGTACTAAGCAGGCTACGAGATGGAAATTTCGTCTTTCGCAACAGAGAGCTTGAGTCATAGAGTGGAATAATAATATCAGTGTGCAGGGGAGACAACGCACAGATGTGCGACGAATGGGAAAAGAGTCATTAATGAATTTATGTAAGTATAAATATACAGACTGAGTCAAAAGTATGGAATAATCAAAATATCTCAAAAATGATATATACCACAAGGTTGATATTTTACATCAAGATATTAGCAAATAAAGTGGATCAGACCACAATGCCGACATTGTTGCCAACCATCTAGTTTCTCCGAAAATGATACCAACTTTATTATTTTCAGTGGAACAGCCTGTATATTTTTTCACATTTCTATTGAATTCTAGTTTTCATTGCATTGGTATCGAATTTGCCATAGGTTTTGGAAAATGTTTATATTTAAATATGCCGTTTTTATCTCTCAAATGAAATCTAATAGGCTATTTGTTTTCAAAATTGAATCATTTAACTTTTCCAATATCATAGTGTAATACGGCTCTTACTTTTGAAAGTCGTTTCATCATTAAACAGAAGGTAAAGTAACAAAATTCTAAATTTATCTTGCCTAAAGTATTAGCGCAAAATTCCATACGCCTTTGAAAATCATTCTCATTCAGTTCTAGGTGCAGAGAAATGGCATGGATAATATTTTTATTTATTTATGATATTTATATTTCTTCCTAATCCGACTTACCGAACATTTAAGAATTTCTCGAATTTTCTTATAACAGCAATATCACATTAAATTCATTTTCTTCATTTTTACTGTGACGATTGGAAAAACAGTTTACAAAATTATTGGTGACATTTAGTTTAACAATTAATAGTATACAGGGTGCCCGGATTTCGTAGGGACAACATGGGTAACTTTTTTATTCGAAGAGATAGAGAAATGGTTAAATTAGTAAAAAGGTGCAGGTTCAAGAGCTCATTGAGAATACATTTTCAAATTTTACTTGTCATGGCCGTGGCGCTGCGTCGTCGGAGCGTTAGTTCGGAAATTGTCCGACGGATGTCGCCACCGGCGCTTCGTTGCGGAATTTTTTCCTCCGTCCGGAGAGAGATTCGAACCCGTTCCTCGGCGTTCGTGAGGCGTCCACCTAAGCCGCTCGACCGTTGGGTCAGTTGCTCATATCAGTTCGAGATGTGTAATAATAACAACGCGCGGCGAAGGATGTCGTTTTTTTTTCGTCGAACACGGATGCGATGTTGGTTGCGTCCGGCGGTGTCCATCTGCTGACGAATTGCGAAAAGACGATCGCCGGCGTCCATCTCGGAGACGTCGCGTCGGTGGGTTTCTGTAAAAAGAATGACGCGCGCGGGAGCAGATAGATCGCTGCATGCGGCGGCGTCGCGGGAATTTCGAAAAAATGGGTCCTCGGGGCGCGCGCATTTTCGCGAGCAGAAGCGGACGAAAACGATGCCGACGTGCGTATTAAAAATTAAAAGATGCGTTTTGCTTACGTATGTAGTTTATTACTGTGAAAAAAACTTATATTCATAACTTGATAATAAATATTTACAAATTACATTTGCGTTAGTCATAGAACAAATACTATAATTGTTTGTGTGTTGCAGGCAAGATGAATTTCTTTTGTTTAAATTCGGACAGTCAGCATCGGATTCCAGGTTTACGATTTCTATCGCTGGTAAATGCTCTTGGAGGAAATTTGCTTTTTGGTGACCTTTTACGTAGATTTGCTGATATCCGTGTGTAAATTGATGAAGAATATTCTTCACTTGTCTGTAAGGAATGTAACCGTCAGAGTAGCGTAGATAATGATAATTATTTTCCAACCAAATAATTTGTCTTTTATGTTCCTTTTTTAATTTATTGAAAGGAACGTCGGGTGGACCGAATACGAAATGTGCTATGCCACACGCGTCTCTGATTGCCAATTCTTTTACCACAAAACGTTCCAATTGGAATCCTTCTATGTCAACAACTAGCGATTTTACGTTTGCTTCTTTCTTGTACAATTCGTGCTTCCGGAGTAGAATAGGGTCGAGAATTTTCGATAATTTCTTAATACGTTGGCGGAAACGGATTCTGTCGCGTGCGTTTTGCATCCAGTTATTGTCTTGCTCTTCTTCTTCATAATTCGCGTTAAATTCTATTACAACGGTCGGTTCTTTGGCAAATGTTACGTTTTTCTTCATAATTTCGCGTACTCACCGCTCGATGATGCAAACGCAAAGACTGAGCGAGAAAATGCACTCGGCCTCCTTTCGTTTAGAGTGGAGGGGAAAATAAAAGCACTCATTGTTTAAAAAAATATATTTCAGATAATTAAATACATAAAATAATATATATTTTGTTTAAATTATATCTCTAACTATATTCGTTGCAGGGTTATATTCAACGATCTTGTCATGGATAATTAGACAGTATGCGACCATATCCGCCTTAAATTCCTGTTCGCTCTCTAATTCTAATTTAATGTCAACAGGCGAAGATTTTACGGACTCGTTCTGTTTCGAACAGTCTATAACGTAGAGAGCTTTCTTTTTGAATTCCGCCAAATTTAGAATCGGTTCGTTGCCACGTCCGTAATAACTGTTTTGAAAATCTGCGTACATCAGATAAGCAATGCCAAATTTATTTTTACTCATTTCGAGATTTAAATTTTTATACGGATAACTTTCAGAATTGAGATGTAATTTAATATTTCGAATGTGTGCGTGATCAAATTCTGACGCGTTTTTAGTAGGTTTGTCTTTTCTAGCGTCTTGGAAAGCGACGATAACATACCTAGGTTTTTCTAAATTCGTAGACGTTCTTATTGGCCACACATCATTAAGGGTTGGGCGCATGCTTGGTAATTCATGTAGTTCCCATTGCCGATAAGGAATGAAAATAGATTTTGACTCTTGTAGAAACTGTAGCATTTTCAATTTCATCTCGTCATCGAGCGTAATGTGCGGCACATGCCATTCGATTTTTTCTAAGCTTATGCTTGCCGTTTTCGTTCCCGTACTCATGTAACTCAATGTCATTATTGTCACTTCTGGAACGAAGTAATATTATTTCTTGTTTGGCGTTCATTATGATTTTCTTGTAGTCCTCGCAGAAGCCGAGCAGAAATTTTAACGGTATGCATGCCATAAATTTATCATCTAATAAAGTCGTATGCTGGTCCTGAAAGGGCATCCATCCGGCCACTTGTAATACTTTACTTTCCGCATCGTTATAGGATAGGTACGCCTTAATGGTAGTTGTCACGCCTACATTTCGAACTTTATCTATTTCCTTACCGTCGATTTCGTATCGGATCTCTTCAAAAAGGAACGAATAAGGGTTATTTGTCAGACGACACTCGCCGGTACCTTCGTCGTTCGGCTTGAAAGTTCCCTCGATGTACAGATAACTTTCGTGCGGATAGGTGTAAATATCTTGATGATTGATTAAGATTCTCACTTCGTCGTTGTTGTTAAAATTTTTGTACGTCGGAGAATACCAGTGAAATTGCTTCTTAACGATAACTTCGTCGAAGTCGAGTCCTTCGGATAGATGCAACATTACCGTCGATATTTTTCACTTTATAGCCTAAACTTTGCAAGAACAATATATTGCTCGATGTTAACCTTTGGGGAGCTGTCTTCTGAATGATGAATTCTGCGGGCTTGTTTTGTATATTATTACTGCTCCCGTTATTTTTGTAGTGGAAACGCAGGCCCATCACTTCACGTTTGCTTTTTCAATTCCAGACTGATTCGAACTTGTTCACCTCTTAAATTTATCGACGATCCGTTCTGATCGAGTAACGACAACGTAATGTTATCGATCTTGCGCACTCTTACAGGTAAATAGACGATGTTGCTGGGATTAATGTTTATGCTGTAACCGGGATCGACGGACAGTGAAAATTCAAAAGCCGTATGCGATATCTTTTCGTTTTAAAACGAATCGGTAGCAACGTTACACTCCACACGGATTGTCGTCACCTCTATAATTTCCACTGGTAAATCCGATTGATGTAATAGATTCGGTTCTAATATTTTCGGTGAGAAGCCCAACATTCGGCCTATCGAATCTGGTTTTTCAAAGTCGATCTTAAACACGCACTTAATTTCACATTTTAGCGTATTGTTGTTCGGTTTTAGCGAAAGCGTACCATTTAGTTCTGTCTGCAGGTATTTCTCCAGATCCTCCACTTCGTAGGAGCCCGTTGGAATTTCGATAATCTTGCCGTCGCCGTAATAAAATTTGTTATTCTTTCGCTCTTCAACGTTAGGCACAGTATTGTAGGTGTAAAGACCGATTTGATATTCGTAACGGGGATCCAGTTCCATATGCGGGTAATAATTTGCCGAAAGTACGCTACTGTTGCCCACCAACGTGAACGTTCTCGACATGACTGCTTTTTTTTGCCCTCTTTATGTAAAAATTCTAAGCACAGATGTCCACAATTGTTGGCGTTGAATTTTTGATATCTCTTGTGATTGTAGATTATTCGACTGCACTCGAAATATCGAATCACTTCCGACGGCGGCGGAAGATTTCCAAAACTGTCGAAATACAGCACGTGTTTATCTCTGTTAAAATAAGCGACCCAGTGCGTCCCGGGACCGTTTTTCGAATCTAAATTTATTATGCCGCTTTCGTATTTACGAGGTTTTCTAGGTAAATCTTCACGCATAAAGACGCCTCTGAAATGTGGCACGTTTTTGTTTGCAAATTTCGCCAGATGGAAATCGGTCAGGGCTGTTCGGGGCAGTCTATCAATTAGTTTTTTTGTTGTTTCGGTTGACGAATGTAGAGATCGAGTCCCTTACGATACGGTTTCAAATATAATCCGTCGCCCTTCTTTCCCAGCGCGATGGTCTCCATCGTTCGATTGTGTCGTCTTGCTTCTTCCAACTTCCTTCTCGCCTCCTTAGCTCTGCCAATAGCGTGCGCAATGCTCGCGGATCCTCCGGCAAGAGTACCCGCCGCGCTGAGACCCGCTAACAACGGTATGAGAAACGGTATGACGCCTCCTACTTTCGGAACGGGTATCACTCGAGGTTTTCGAATGTTCTTCTTACCGCCGGCTTGTTTCAGAGCAACCTTGGCCGATGCTCTCGCGAGTTTTATAGCTTCGTTCGCATTGTCCAGACGATCGAATTTTTTGACATTGTTGCGAATCTTCCTGACAACTTCTCCCAAGACCACTTTACGAGAACCTCCGCCGTGACCGCTTCCGAGTTTTCGTTTTATTTTCATCGCAGAAGTAACAGCAAGAGACGCTATTCTTTCTCCGGGTTTCGCGTCTTTCGATTTAACGCGATTCCAAGCGCGCTCTTCTAGCTTCTTGTCTGCCAAATGTCTGTTCGGTAAATCTTTGTACCTGGAGTACGCTATGTCGTGTTCTTTGCAGGCTCGATCTAATTCCTTAATGCCGACGTCTCCGCGTTCCAAACGCTCTTTTAATTTCGAACCAGGTCCGCAGAATTGATAACCTCCGGGTAGATGCAATTCGAACGGTAATTTATTGATGAGAGAATTTAAGAGACCTGCACCACTACGAGCAGTTATTTGGTCTGAGAGACACTGCGGTCGACAGAAGCAGAAGTTAAATTTATATATATAGTCGCGTGCGCGCGCGTGTACGTGAAACATGCGAATTGTCAAGCAGGCGCATAAGCTTCCCGTAATGAATATGAATTTTTTGTGCGAAGAGACAGAATTGAACCGTCATCCTTTATTACCCTCAACGATGAGATGTCTCGTCGCGGGAACGTCAAATTCTGGAAAAACCAATATCGCGATTTCCTTGATCGTCCATCCGAACGGTCTGTCCTTCGAAAATGTCTACGTTTACTCCAAGTCCCTGTATCAACCGAAATATCGAGCGTTGGAGCAAATTCTAAGTGAAGTGAAAAAAGTAAACTACTTTGCGTTCAAGGACAACGAAGAAATACTGAATCCGGAGGATGCAAAAGAGAATTCGGTTTTCATATTCGACGACGTCGCTTGCGATAAGCAGGATAAGATACGAGATTACTTTAGTATGGGTCGTCATAAAAGGATTAATTGTTTTTATCTCTGTCAAACTTACACCCGAATCCCTAAACATTTTAATTCGCGACAACGCTAACTTTTTGATTTTATTTAAACAAGACGAGACGAATTTGCGGCATATATTTGAGGACCACGTATGCATGGACATGTCATTCGATCAATTTAAGTCGATGTGTGCTGAGTGTTGGAAGAAGAAATACGGGTTCATTTGCATTGATAAGGAGCATGATATAAAAGACGGAAGATATCGTAAAGGATTTGACAGTTACATACTGATATAAGCGTCGCCGCATCCAGGCAACTAAAACAGTATCGAAACAGCTTTACAACCGGTAACTGATCGGTAAAACAGCTTTACAACTGCTCGGAAACGGATATTAACCGGTGGAAGAACTGGACCAGACAACTAAAACAGCTTTACAACTGGTTTTAACTGCTGTATGAGAAACGGTATGACGCCTCCTACTTTCGGAACGGGTATCACTCGAGGTTTTCGAATGTTCTTCTTACCGCCGGCTTGTTTCAGAGCAACCTTGGCCGATGCTCTCGCGAGTTTTATAGCTTCGTTCGCATTGTCCAGACGATCGAATTTTTTGACATTGTTGCGAATCTTCCTGACAACTTCTCCCAAGACCACTTTACGAGAACCTCCGCCGTGACCGCTTCCGAGTTTTCGTTTTATTTTCATCGCAGAAGTAACAGCAAGAGACGCTATTCTTTCTCCGGGTTTCGCGTCTTTCGATTTAACGCGATTCCAAGCGCGCTCTTCTAGCTTCTTGTCTGCCAAATGTCTGTTCGGTAAATCTTTGTACCTGGAGTACGCTATGTCGTGTTCTTTGCAGGCTCGATCTAATTCCTTAATGCCGACGTCTCCGCGTTCCAAACGCTCTTTTAATTTCGAACCAGGTCCGCAGAATTGATAACCTCCGGGTAGATGCAATTCGAACGGTAATTTATTGATGAGAGAATTTAAGAGACCTGCACCACTACGAGCAGTTGAGTATATTTGAGGACCACGTATGCATGGACATGTCATTCGATCAATTTAAGTCGATGTGTGCTGAGTGTTGGAAGAAGAAATACGGGTTCATTTGCATTGATAAGGAGCATGATATAAAAGACGGAAGATATCGTAAAGGATTTGACAGTTACATACTGATATAAGCGTCGCCGCATCCAGGCAACTAAAACAGTATCGAAACAGCTTTACAACCGGTAACTGATCGGTAAAACAGCTTTACAACTGCTCGGAAACGGATATTAACCGGTGGAAGAACTGGACCAGACAACTAAAACAGCTTTACAACTGGTTTTAACTGCTCGGAAACCGGCCAATTGGTTTAAGAATGGACAAAGAGAAGAAAATGAAATTAGAAATTATCAAAGCAAGTAAAGCAATAAGAAACAAGTATCTGGCTTTGAAAAGAGGTAAATTGGAACGAGACTATTAGCTGGCGCAAAAGTATAAACCGATCACCAAGTTTCTCAAAGAGCTTGAGCGAACGGTAAAAACTGAAAAAGATTCCGCTAATTACTTACCTGTAAATAAATCTACCGACGATAGCTTGGCGGAACCGGAAAGAAAGCTGCAAAAGCAAATCGGTCTTCCACAACCCAGTTTTGTTGAATCGGAAGCTGCTGCCGGATATAGTCCGCTTTCGGACGTTGTTCCTCTTTCTTCGGACGTCCAAGAACGACCCAGTTTTGTTGCCGGACAACAACAACAACGACGACTCAGTCTTCCACAACCCAGTTTTGTTCAATCGGAAGATGTTGCCGGATATAATCCGTTTTCGTCCGAGGAGGAAGAAGAAATCGATGAAGAGAGACTTTCCGATTACCAAAATTTATATCAAATAATGTCTCCCACTCCTAGAAACGAATACCTTAAGATGATGGTTTATTACAAGACGTCAATAATGAGTACGACAATGTGTACGGCATTCGCTATAATCCTGTTACGGACGCTTGGCGAATCGGCGATAGCGACGTGCAATAAAAAAAAAAAAGATTTGATAATTGAACGTGTTACGTATATTGGCACACCGGGTCTTTATGAATTACTCTTTAAAAAGCAACCGATCGGTCATAAGAACGAAGACCTCGAGAACTATCATCATATACTAGATCGCACGCACGCTCACAGAAGAGGCAATGATCCGGCAGGGCAAATAAAGGGAAATCGAAGTGAAAAATACAGAAATATAATTCAACCGTTGTTTGAAAGATCTCGCACTAAAACTTGGAGCGGTAAAGGATTATAAATTGAAAATAAACCGTTTCAGTATATATACTGGGATAACATCAACGAGCTGGTGGATCGTCTGAAATTGTTGAAGGCTTCTCAACAGGCGGGACACACGGGCCATAATAACGAGATTATTGCGATCATCGAAGAACTGAAAGAAGCCGATGTAATAGAATGAGCGTCGATAAATTCGGCAGATATTTACGCAAAATGAAAACAACTCGAGAACCTCCCGGTTTAGGATTTTCTCTCACAAGTGATAAACATTATGATATCGGGAACAAACGACTGTGCAACGTCGGCTCGAGCATCAATCCAAGAGACGCGACCAATAAAAAATACGTGGACGAGATAAAGGAAAAAATCAAAACGATTCTAGGACCATACAAAATCAAGTTACGGACGTGAAATCGAAAATCGAAGGAATATTTCGATCGCAAGCTCTCTATCTCGGCGATCTGAAACGAGAGCTAAACGTATTTCAAGAACAAGTGAAGCTGATTAATATTAGATTAGATAAGTTGGAGCAGCGGTTCGGTGAAGGGCACAGCAATGAACCAAATTAAACGTGACGTCGTCAATGAGTTACACAAACCTGCGAGGAAAAATTTCTCGAGGAGATCCATAATTGTAAAGTCTGTGGACGATCTTTGGCAAGCTGATCTGTGCGAATTTATTCCTTATGCGCGTGAAAATAAAGGTTATAATTACATATTAGTTGTCATAGATTGCTTTTCTAAGGATTTGGGGACGCGACCGGTGAAAAGGAAGACAGGCGAGCTCGTAACTCAAGCTATGCTCGAAATATTGAATACCAACAAGAGGACGCCCGTAAATTTACACACCGACGAGGGAAAAGAGTTCTACAACCAAAAGTTTAAAGATTTGACAAATAGATACGGAATAAATCATTACTCAACATTTTCTCCGATAAAGGTCGCCATGGTAGAGAGAGTTATACGGACAATTAAAGAAAATCTGTACAGAGAATTCAGTATGCGCGGCAAATTTAAATGGTTCGATTTATTGCAAACGATTATGGACAAATACAACGGCAACGGCAAAGCGAAATTTCGTGTCGGTGATGTCGTTCGCATCAGCAAATATAAAGGAGTATTCGAAAAGGGGTTTACACCGTCGTGGTTCACGGAACTGTTCAAAATCGCTAAAATTCAAGTTACTAATCCCGTTACTTACCTGCTAGAAGACATGTCGAAGCAACCGATTTTGGGCGCCTTCTATAACGAAGAACTCCAACGAGCTAAACACGAAGATGTTTATTTGGTGGAAAAAATTTTGAGAAAAAAAGGAGGAAAAGCCTACGTGAAATGTTTGGGCATTCCTGAAAAATCTTGGGTTAAATTGTCAAATATTGTTTGATTGTATGAACGTATAGAAATAAATTGATTTGCTTTTTTTAAAGAAAAATAGTTTTATTAATTCCTCTTATTTAAAAAACACATTTTATATTTGCTGAGTTTCAAGCAATTTTGACTGACAATTGTTTTCACATATTTGGGGTCACTGAAACCTGGTTATCTGATGATGTTGTAAACATTGATAGTTATAGATTATTTAGGAAAGATAGAGATGCAAGAGGTGGAGGAATTGGTATTTTTGTACATAATTCAATTATGGCTACAATAGTAGATTACGACTCCAGTCGTGATGTTGATAGTGAGCAACTTTGGTTAAAGTGTAAGTTGAGGGGCAGGTTGATTGGCATTGGAGTAATTTATCGTCCTCCGCGAAGTAATATAAATAATTTTATTGCCTCTATAGAAAGTGCTTTAAGTTTTCTTTCTCCTATGGTAGATGAATTAATTTTTTCGGTGACTTCAATATTGATTTCCTTAATCCATCTAATTACTCAACAAGTAATTTTTTAAAACGTTGCATTGATTCTTATGGCCTTTCACAAGTTATTAACGAACCAACCAGAATATCTAAAACGGCTTGCACTTTAATAGATCAAATATTCGTTAGTAATTTACAAGTTCTCTCTACAAGCACTTTGGAAACAAATGGCATTTCAGATCATCGTCTTATTTCTTGTAAATTATCCATTGATACTGTCAAGTTGACACCAAAATTATGTACTTTTAGGGAATTTAAATATTTTTCATACACTGATTTTCAAAATGATTTATTTAATGTTAAATGGGATAATTTATATTATTTGCACGACATTAATGAGAAGGTAGAATATCTTACAAATAACACAATTACTCTTTTTGATAAACACTGCCCCATTCGTACTGTCTGCATTCGCAAACCCAATAAACCGTGGATCACTGATGTAATAAAAATATTAATTGAATTAAGAAATGAAGCTTTGGCTAAGTTCAAAAGGACTAGAAATTCCTTGGATTTCAGTGCTTATAAAGACCTTAGAAATTACACATTGCTTGCTATACGCAGAGAAAAAAAAGCGTATATTGAATTCATTAGTAGGCAAAATAATTCTAAACAAACTTGGAGTGTTCTAAGAATGTTTAATATAAAACATAGTGATCACGTTGATATTCCTCCCCATCTAATTGATCCAACTGCAATTAATAATTTCTTCTCTGCGGTGGCGGACAGTAGTGTGGTTGATTGTGAAAATACAATTAGAAATTATGAAACAAATGCATTTAAACATGACGCCAACTTTAGTTTTTTCCCGGTATCTGTCGAAGAAATACACAAAATTATTGCTCGGTTGAAGTCTAATGCCACTGGTTGTGGTTGAAGGAAGCAGTAGTTCATCCATTACCTAAAGTTAAATCCCCTCAAACTTTTTCTGACTTAAGACCAATTAGTATACTGCCGATTGTATCCAAAATACTTGAAAAAGTTGCACATTCTCAGATTTTAAATTACCTTGAATTACATTCAATCTTGCCAGAAATGCAATCTGGTTTTCGACCAGGTTACAGTACTGCTGAGTATAACCGATGAAATGTTTGAGGCTAGAGACAAAGGAAAAGCTTCAATACTGATCGTCCTTGATTACAGTAAAGCATTTGATCGGATTAATCATAGGCTCTTGTGTGCTAAACTTAAATATTATGGATTTGATAATAATTCTCTTTTCTTTTTCCAAAGGTATTTGTTTGCTCGTAAACAAAGAGTTGTGTTGAATAACTTATGCTCGTTGCCTGCATTACAAAAGTCGGGTGTACCACAAGGATCCGTTTTAGGGCCACTGCTTTACATTATTTATACATCAGATTTTAAAAATGTAATTAAAAATTGTTCTTATCAATTTTATGCTGATGACACACAGCTTCTCTATATTTTGCCCCTGACACTGTACGCCCAGCTTCGGATGTAATAAACAAAGATCTTAATCATTTATTAAAAATGTCAGTTCAACACAATTTAATAATAAATTCAGCGGTCACTCAGGCCTTACACTAAGTGTAAGTGTAAGTAAGTGTAAGGGTATTTTATGAATTATTTAGTAAATAAACATTGGTATTCGCGGCAAGTGAATAGCAACAACAGCTTTTTTGTTGGCGAACACAATATGGTGTGCGTTGAAACAAGAGAACATCGAAATTGTTTTCAAATTGTCAGTTTTGATTAATCAGTTCTTGAAATTTAGTTCATATTAAAAATGTCAAATAGTAGGCCTTGGAAGGTAATATTTTAGAGACATAATTAATTTGACGCCTTGAATGCGATGCGATGTTAAAAAATATAACGTCCCAATTAAAAAAGTTGAAAACAATTGAAAATCTCGAAAACCTGACAGTCATATGTTTTTCTGATGTTGCCATAAAATCCAGCAGGTGACGTCCTGAAACTTTTCTAATTTAAGCTACCTCGTAAAAATTCAAATAAAAAATGCTTTGACAGCATATGACATATGCTTTGACAGCACATGGCCGCCTTGCATTGGGATGACTTATTATGTAGCGGACTGGCTTCAATTTGTCAATCCTACTGCAATATCAGGTCAACAAGCGATCGAAAGATGTCGCTACTTAAATGTTCATTACTTTCACATCGCATTGGCGAATAACCCTAGGACATATCGGTTTGGTTTGCAGTGGAGTTCTTGGGCTACGGTTCTGCTGATGAAGGCCCAACTAGGCTTGAAACAGCTGTACAGAGCCTGCTCGGGGAATCCGCTGCAATCAAAACCGATTTGCACAAAAATTTTCAAAATTCTCATATGCTTTGACAGCATATGGCTGCCTTGCATTGGGATGACTTATTATGTAGCGGACTGGCTTCAATTTGTCAATCCTACTGCAATATCAGGTCAACAAGCGATCGAAAGATGTCGCTACTTAAATGTTCTTATATTTAAAGTTGGTTCTTGTCCGATGAAATTTGTATCACAAAATCTTTTAACCGGACACTAAATCGCGCACTATACACTTAACGTTTCACCGTCGTTCGAAGCTGTCGTTAAGTGTATAGTGCGCGATTTAGTGTCCGGTTAAAAGATTTTGTGATAGAAAGCTTATAATTCTTTTAATAATATTAACGAAATGTGTGACTTAAGGGATTACTTGGACGTATATGTACCTTATTTATGAATACAATAATTGAATAGTTATTATAGGGCGGCAATTTACTTAAATCTTCTACCATACCGGACCGGTTTATTTGTATTATCGGTCAGTTGTTATTCATTCTTCAAAGCGAGAATGTCTGTTTATGTGGTTAGATAAACTTGAAAATTATAGTGCGTTAATATTTTATTCATACATTGATTTATTTTACGTTGTTAAATTTTTATAAACAATTTTATACGATGGGTCGTACAAAAGACATAACAGTAGAAAAAAAGACAAGAATTTCTGCATTGTTAGAAAGGAGGTATCACAAAATATTAATAAAAAGCTTTTATATTGTATGTATGTGTTCTTATTTACAAGACTTTAATAAAATTTTCATGAAAATCTAGAAGTTATTCACATTATATGCATTAAACTTTCAAGTCAGTAATGTATCTAGTATTTTGGCCAGGGACTGTATTTTTAAACCAAAGTCTCTTTTACTACTTTTTACATATAAATTACATACATCTAATTTATGATCGCCTATTGCGGCTTTTAGCAATGTCAAAATGTGACACAAAAATTCATCAAAGATAATTTTTAACAAACCATCAAGTTATTTGACAAAATCACTTACTTTTCGTTAACGAATGATTATTTTTATCAACGTTTGAACAATTAAATCTATGTATGTATACAAAGAAAGCTGAAATTTAAATTTCGCGCGCTAAGTCCATACTTTCGCTTCCAACTACCAGATCCAGCCGCCTACTATGTACGTTAAGCATCTATAGATATAAGTGGTTTGTGGCGGTAACCGTGTTTTGTTCGTTTTGTTGGCTCTCGTCGGGGTCAGCAATTTGGGGGCTGTCGTATTCTTTAGCCAAACAACTGATCGTCACAAACACAAAGAGAATGTCTTTATTATTAATAACAGTAATACAAGGATGTTAATATGTCAGAACGCCTGGTGGTTATGTGTACGGTGGACGGGATGAGTTCGTAGTTATCCTGGTGCAATGGTTGCAGGTGGTGGACGTGCGGGACCGGATTCCTCGGCGGAGTGGTCGCATAAGCGGGCCGGCCGTGTGATGGGTGACGTTTTCTGACCGGACGTGCTTCTTTTCTGGCGTCGCGTCGGGGGAAGCTGTGAAACGGCGCGGGGTATTCTGCTGATGCGTTTCAGTGCCCGACGAAGCTGGGTGGTCGTAGGTGTTTTATGGCTGTGAAAACCATGGGTGAAGGGTGTCCCGACCTTTCGACTGGCTTTTGGCGAGGAGTCTCCGACCAAATAATGAAATTTGCTCTGCAAGAGGAAAATCCATTTAGCGTTGTTTACAACAATAATATACTTACTTCAGTAAACCATACATCGTTTTTGCGAATTGAAATTGATCAAAACCTGAAATGGAATTTCCATATCCAAAAGCTTGCAGGAAAAATAAGCAAGTTCACTTACGCATTACGGATTGCAGCCCAGGAAATCAGTTTGGAAGCAGCTTTAAGTGCGTACTATGCATTTATTAATTCGCGGATATCCTATGGTATCATCTTTTGGGGCAACTCTTCTGAAGCTACCAGGATTTTTTAACTACTGAGAAACAACTTTAACCTGAAAAAGAGAGAATCCTGTAAAGAAGTTTTTAAAATACTCACTTTACCGTGTTTGTATATACTGGAGCGTGCGCGCTTCGTAAAAAGTAACTATAATGACTTTATGTGTCAATATGAACTTCAACATAACCGTGACACTCGTGGTCAGAGGAATTTTAAATTATGTGCACCAAGGACACCATATTCAAGTGTACAAAATAGTGTAATTCAGCAAATGATAAAAATTTACAATCATATACCGGTAGATTTAAAAACACTTCCATCCAAAGACTTTAAAAGAAAATTGAAAACCTATTTAACTGAACACTCTTTTTATTCTATGTCAGAGTTTTTCACAACTAAGTTTGACTATACTGGTTGAAATATATCATGTATGATGACTTTCATTCAGCTGTTCATTGTAAATGTTGCAACTTTGCACGACCATTTATATTTTTATATTTACTTATGTATACTTATATTTATATCTGTTTTTATATACACATATATTTATCTTATATTTGACATGTTCCACGCTTTATTGGCACAAGGGAAATAAATAAACATATTATTATTATTATTATTATTATATTATTATTATTATTATATTATTATTATTATTTGAACTTGTACTTGTGTCTTTTCACTTATCTCTTTGTTAATCTTATAGGTATGTACTTTCCATTGCAAAGAAATATAATTACCTACAATGTTATTAAAAGCATTTTTCCAATTTTGAAATGAAATTTGTTTCAGTGTTAATAACATGGTGAATTATTGCTGTGTTCCGGGATGTTCCAGTAAAGGGAAAGGCTTGAATGTGCAAATGCATAGATTTCCCAAGAAACAAGAGGTGAGTGATAAATATTATTCTTATTTTACAAAATAATATTACAGAAAGTGTAGGTCTCAAGGTGTTTTCTGCTCGTGCGAATTTGAGTTAAGTTTCTTGCACTAGTAATAAATAAACTTTAAATATGCACACCTATTACCGGCTTTCTTTCGCTGAAAAGTTTGAATCATGATTCGAACAGTTTAAACCGCGATTCGAATTGTTTTATGGTTGTCTTCTCAGAATCTGAATTATTGCAACAGAACATCGCAGATTTGAATGTATTTAAATCCAAGTGAGTCGTAGGAGGATTCAAAGAGGAAAAGGGATTATCGATCAGGATTGAAATTTCACGAAGAGGGGGATTAATCTTTTGACAAAAGAACGTCCATCTTTGAATTTAAATGCTTAATGTTGCGTTTAGATCAAACGAAAGAAAGCAGCTATTATATCAACAGATGAAATATTTGCACTCGGTATTATGTCTAGTTTTTAGTGGACGGTACTTGGCCGAGATATTTGTGCAGTTCGGTCAGAGTAGGTTAAACTAGCAAACGGAATTCCACTGGACTGACCACTGTATGAATGTGTTCAACTTGGTCAAATACTTGACTGAGTTTACTGTCTCAATCAAATACTCATTAGATGTAAACTAGACACAAGAACAGGAGCGAGTAGCTAACATTATTCAATGCATTATATTGGATGTTCTTTTAAAATTTGAAGTTAAAGTTGTCCATGTAAGTAATTAAACCGCCATGAAAATTATCTCTTCTTAAGAAAAAAATCATTTTAATTGAAAGAAATGTAAGTTTTGATCCAAAACTCAAAGGATTTGACATAAGCAGTTATGTAGCAAATGCATCAAAAATTAATAAGATGCATCGAAAATAAGAATATACATTTTGTCATGGGTAACTTAACTTCAATTTAAAGAAAACACCCAATACATTGTGTATTAAAAATTCCAAATAAAATTGTCCTGAAAATGACGAAAAACAATGAAACATGAAAATTGGTTTTATTTTTAGCTCTTCAATTTATGGATAGAGAAAATAAAGAGAAGTGATATTACTGTAGAAAATCAAGCAAGCTATCGAGTATGTCATCATCATTTCAGTGATGATCAAATATGTGGTGGACCCCGCAATAAAACTACATTGAAAAATGAAGCAATCCCACATCTTCTTCTGCCAAGTAAGAAGATGAATAAATATTGCTTACTTGTTGACAATATTGTTTGAAATTAATTATTCACTTGTTAAAACAATTCAAACGAAAGTTTTGGTTTTAAATAAACTTTAAATAAAATTTCGTTTATTTTTTAGGCATCCGTCGCTCAATAGTTTTTTGTGAATATCTGTAGCAAATTCTACAACTCTTTTTATCTTTCTTTCTTTCTAAATTCACAAATAAAAAAATTAAATAGGAATTATTTTAAAGACACCTTCTACATTATTAGTTTTATTATATATGTAGTCCCATTAGAATTTAATTTAGAATCGAAAAACGTAATAATATACAAGGTGTTCCATTTAAAAAAACGTAAGTTTAGTTTATATCTCGTTTATCCGACCATCAATTGTTTTTTGTGAGCACACAGAGAAACTTTGAATTAATCCCTATAAGTTTTGTATTAAACATTTTTTCCTAAAATCAAAAGTAAAGGAGTTAAAGGGGGTAGGAATTCTCGCGTAGTCACCCTGTACAATATGTATGCTTCATAGAGTAGGTATGTAACTTTTTGTCATTTTAGTTACATATGATCTCCAGAAGCATATTATATTCAAAAATCAAATAAAACTAAGTTGGAATATTTGAAATGGCTTCTTAAAATTGAATGTTAAAAGAAGTTTATTTATGTTCAAGTTCATATTAACATTAAGGACTAAAACTATACAGGGTGAGTTTTTTTCGATGTTTAGCATTGGGATCTCGGAAACTAGCAGAGCTAGAGAGACGGTTAAATGGGGAAAGATTTGTAGTTTTAGGAGCCCAGTTTAATGCAGCTTTTATTTTTTTCTTAAAGTTCATGGCTGGCTAGATATTTTGAAAAAACTGATTTTTTATAAATTCGTTAAATGCATATAGCTCGGTTATTATTGATTTTAGAGAAAAGTTGCAAGACAAAAGTTGTACAGAATTATGTTCTTAATTAAACAGTCGAACTAACTTTTCCATATAAGCTCTTATTTTTCAGTTATGACATAAACATCAGTTTTTTTTAATGGAAACCATAGTAGGCCATGAGTGAAAAAGAAAGGCCTTTTTTTACCTTTTCAACGATGTAACATTCGATATGGTTATTTAAAAAAACGACGGAGATACGGCAGTTTTTCTCTTTCAAAATTGCTAATATGGTTGGCCATGGAAACAAAAGTTTATTGACAAATGCAAATTATAAACGATGAGCAAATAAAAATCAGATTAGAGTAGGCGCTGCAAAGAAAATGTATATCTGTGATTAAATAAAAAGTACAGTTATCGTAGTAACAGCGAATCACAAGATTCTATTTTGAATTTTAACGTACCCTTAAATTTTAACAGCCTGTTAATAAGTTACAGAATAGTCCCTAATGACGGACGGTCTACTAGGAAAGCAGTAAATTCAATTTTAAAGAGGTGTAATTTATGTATTGCAAATAATGGTGGTCTTTTCGAACATCTTTAGAAATATTTTTAGTTTATTTTTGTTCTCGATAGTTTAGATTTGTTAAAAGGTTGGAAGGTTCTCCTAGGAGGCTATTGAAATATTGAACCATTGTTGGTATTAGAGTTTTGATTCTGAAACGTATGTAAAAAAGAAACGGCGAACAAAACGTCAAAGTAATATAAGTGAACAAATAAAAATCAGATTAGAGTGGGCTGTGCAATGTTTGTGATTAACTGAATTAATTAATGTAATACATTCATGGACTGTCAAATGTATTGACCTTTTATTTAATCACAGACATACATTTTTTTTGCAGCGCCTACTCTAATCTGATTTTTATTTGCTCACCATTTATAATTTGCATTTGTCAATAAACTTTTGTTTCCATGGCCAACCATATTAACAATTTTGAAAGAGAAAAACTGCCGTATCTCCGTCGTTTTTTTAAATAACCATATCGAATGTTACATCGTTGAAAAGGTAAAAAAAAGACCTTTCTTTTTCACTCATGGCCTACTATGGTTTCCATTTAAAAAAACTGATGTTTATGTCATAACTGAAAAATAAGAGCTTATATGGAAAAGTTAGTTCGACTGTTTAATTAAGAACATAATTCTGTACAACTTTTGTCTTGCAACTTTTCTCTAAAATCAAGAATAACCGAGCTATATACATTTAACGAATTTATAAAAAATCAGTTTTTTCAAAATATCTAGCCAGCCATGAACTTTAAGAAAAAAACAAAAGCTGCATTAAACTGGGCTCATAACACTACAAATCTTTCCCCATTTAACCGTCTCTCTAGCTCTGCTAGTTTCCGAGATCCCAATGCTAAACATCGAAAAAAACTCACCCTGTATATTTTTTAAGAAACTGTCTTCCACCAACAGCTGGAGATACAGGGCACTTTGTTTTACTCATGGATAAGCTTTTTGACAGCTGTGATGGTACAGGAAAGTTTCCACAACAGGGAAAAGAATTGCGATGTGCCATTACCAAAACCAGTGGACATTTAGATTTTTATTATAAGGCTTTAAAAGTGTTTAAAAGCATGGTATTTATCAACAACAAAAACAAACAATTTATACCACCAAAATATGGGAATTAATTACTTATGTCCAAGGAATGTGAACCAGGATCCGATAGTTTTTTGGCAATATTCGCAGTCATGGTGTTCGAAATATTAATCCTTCATGTTTTTCTTTTATATCTTCCTTTAAAACGTTAATAATCAATAATTTTACTTCTTGTCATTCTCCAAATTACAACTGTGAAGAGGGTATTTCTGAAAGTGCACTAACTTCTCTAAAGGAATTTGTACTGAGTGGGACAAGGACAACAACTTGCGCAGCTTTGGATTCAAGAGTGCAGCTGGAAAATTTTAAAATAGATGAACATTCTTGTTTAAAAACTACATTTCTCACATTAGAAAGTCATAAATACATCTCTGGGTACTTAGCAAAACGTATCAAAAAAAAAACTAATAATTGTCAAGTTTGTCGATAAGATTTAATATCTGTTAATACTGAGCATCGAGATTTAATTGACACCCTCAATTATGGTATTAAAGGTCTAACTCGCCCAAGTCTTTCGTTCAGACAATTATTTACTACAAGCTGTAGAGTCGCGCACAGTGTACTACCCAAAAATTGTTATAAAAATGAAATTGGTTCTTACTTGAGGAAAAATTTACAAACTGTTTTACAAACTCGATATCATTTTATTTGTAAGGATCATGATGTATTAGCGATATTTTTACAATTGTTTTGTAAAATTATTATTTTCCAATGGCTAAAACTTATAAATCAAATTTTGAAAGGAATTAATACAAAAAATATAAACGATACAATATCAAAAACAGTACTTCAAAAATATTATAAACACAAAGCCAGAAAACAAAAAATAAAGACTGTTAAGGGTTTAATTTAGGTGTTCGTAACACTGTTTCCTTTTTACATATTTAATAAGTAGTAAAACTCCTGTGAGTTTCTATACAATTTTGGTAATAATGTAATTCAAATCAATACTATCATTACACATACATTAACATAATGTGAACCATACAATACATATAATATGAACTGTACATGAAATTCTGAAATACAGTTTTTATGCGAATTTATTTATGTACTAAGTTATGTTGAATTTATTCCAAATATGTATTATATTTCATTAGATTGAGGAAATCTGTAACGGTCCGTCATTCTTCGGTTTGGTCTGTAGTTGCTGATCGTTGCTCTGCTTGACGGCGGTTCGGGTTTACTCGTCGGAGTCCAGGTTCAGAAATAAAAGCGTCGATCACTTAGCAAATACAGTTTTATTTACAAAATAGTTCATATACACGTATCCACAAATTGGAATGTTTTTACTGTGGTAACACTCACGGACTGGTAAACGAAATGTTAACCTCTCGGACGGTATTTTCGGTAGCGGTAATATTCGGTGTGTCTCGAGGACAACGGTAAACTACGGTGTGTCTTACGGACACTAATCGCAGGACGGTAGTTTCGGAAACGGTGTGTCTTACGGACACTAATCGCAGGACGGTGGTTCCGGAAACGGTGTGTCTTACGGACACTAATCGCAGGACGGTAATTCCGGAAACGGTGTGTCTTACGGACACTAATCGCAGGACGGTGGTTCCGGAAACGGTGTGTCTTACGGACACTAATCGCAGGGCGGTGGTTACGGAAACGGTGTGTCTTACGGACACTAATCGCAGGACGCTGGTTCCGGAAACGGTGTGTCTTACGGACACTAATCGCAGGACGGTGGTTCCGGAAACGGTGTGTCTTACGGACACTAATCGCAGGGCGGTGGTTACGGAAACGGTGTGTCTTACGGACACTAATCGCAGGACGGTAGTTCCGGAAACGGTGTGTCTTGAGGACACTCACGGGCCGGTAACGCACTGTGCATACATTCCCACTCAGGGTCAGGATATGCGAGACACCCGCATGGGGATAAGAGAGAGTGAGACACCCACTCTTGGATCGGGATGTGTGAGACGCCCACACTCGGTAAGAGAGAGAGAACGAGACTCCCGTTCTATGATCAGGAAGTGCGAGACACCCGCACTCGGTAAGAGAGAGTGAGACTCCCACTCTGGGATCAGGATGTGTGAGACGCCCACACTCGGTAGGAGAGAGAGAGAACGAGAATCCCGTTCTATGATCAGGAAGTGCGAGACACCCGCACTCGGTAAGAGAGAGTGAGACTCCCACTCTGGGATCAGGATGTGTGAGACGCCCACACTCGGTAGGAGAGAGAGAGAACGAGACTCCCGTTCTATGATCAGGAAGTGCGAGACACCCGCACTCGGTAAGAGAGAGTGAGACTCCCACTCTGGGATCAGGATGTGTGAGACGCCCACACCTAGGTAAGAGAGAGAGAGAGAGACTCCCACTCTGGGATTAGGAAGTGCGAGATACCCGCACTCGGTAAGAGGAAGGTGAGGATAAAAACAGGAGCGGTTGCAGGTAACGCGAACGTAGCACAGATTCTTAAACGCGTTTGAGTCAAAACATCGACGGACGAATGACTCCGCGAACTACTGCATTCGAGCCACATCCGGTGGCTCGGAATGCTCGAGGCGTCACTAACTTCAAGCCACGTCCGGTGGCTTGATAGCGCGGCGGAGCCACGACCATCGGCTGATTGAGCCGGTGAGCGACTAATGGCCGTTTGCACCGCTATTCCTTAAAAGATAAGTACTACTTAAGTATTAGTTTTGCGTTGTATCGTCATATATAGGTTCCACTTAAGGTTTGAATTGTCAAGTCAAACATATTGTGCGGTTTAAGTGCAAAATAACCAAAAAAATATTTGGTATAGGTATTCTAATTGCAAAATTATTCGCTAAACATGGATTTGTTGAACGATATGCAGCTTATTGATGATGATGATGTTGATTTTGAAGTACTTGACTTAATTGAGTTTGGTATACCGAGGCAAATACATGAAAGAAGCGACCACTTCAATAGCTTAGATAATTTAACCTTTTTTCGACGTTTTCGTCTTACGAAACCCACTGTTTTAGATCTATTAGTTAGAATAGAAGGTGAATTAGAATTTTTAAATGATATGTAAGTAAATGCTACAATCATAGTTGTTAAATATAATTCACAAAATGAATCTTACAGGAATCAGAGTGTGTCACCGATAAATCAACTTCTTATATTTCTAAGATTTTGTGCAACTGGAAATCATCTTAGCAGTATAGGAGATTTTGCAGGTGTTCATACATCTACAGTTTCTCGAATAATTGTCAGGGTAGCAGAAGCAATAGCAAGATTATATGAACAAGAAATAAAATTTCCAACTACTGCAGCTGAAATAACTACAACTCAAAATGAATTCTTTGCCATTGCTGGCTTTCCACGTGTAATAGGAACAGTGGATTGTACCCATGTTAAGATTCAATCTCCGGGGGGAGAAGACGGGGAAATATTTAGGAACAGAAAAAGTTATTTTTCAATTAATGTTCAGTGCATCTGTAACGCAAATCTGGAAATAACTAATATTGTGGCACGATGGCCAGGGTCAGCACATGATGCCACTCTATTTAATAATAGCCGTATAAGAGCGCAATTTGAAAATAATGAATTTAGAAATGGTGTACTTCTGGGAGACAGTGGTTATTTTTTGAGGTCATACTTATTAACACCTTTTTTAAACCCAACAACTCCTGCCGAAGAACGATATAATAGGAGTCACATTAGTACTAGAAATGTAATAGAAAGGTTGTTCGGTATATTAAAAAGACGATTTCCTGTATTAGCCTACGGATGTCGCTTAAAAATTGACACAACATTGACAGTAATCATAGCCACAGCTGTTTTACATAACATAGCTAGGCGAAGAGGTGAAGAAGAACCACCAATTCAGCCAAGACATGAACATTTAGCAGATATAATAATGAATGGTCAAATAGCTCCGGATATAAATAACTTACACAATAATAACGACCAACAAGTAAGGCAACATTTGGTAAATTTTTATTTTGGAAATGCTTAAAAAAGTATTATTGTAATGTGTTTATGTTATTTCTTAATAAAATAAATTAACTTGCAACCACATTTTTTTATTTGAGCTTTTATGATACTTAAAATTTGATAATATACAAATGACTTGAAAATTGATAAAATACCTACAAATGATGCACAAAAACACACTTTATATTTCATTATATTATTATTATAGTTTTTTCACTCTGAACAGAAATGCAAATCTTTTCATTTAATTTTCCAGTAAAAGTTTACTGAAATTCAACTGAAATAGATTTAACATAAACAGATTTAATAAGGGAAATATACATGCATTAATAAAAAATTTAAATGGATTTAACTAACTATTATATATCATTTTCCATCAAATTCCTCAATTGAATTTTTTAAATCTTCAAATCTATCTTCAGAAGTTCCATTTTATATTCATGTTCTTCTTTTATTTGATTTTCCCGAATTTCTGCTTCGGATTTTAATATTTCCAGTTGTTTTTTTGCCAACTCTATTTTCAGGTTTGCCAATTCTGTATACTTTTCTGCCAGATGGGAAGAGGATAATGCGATGGTATTTGCTGGTCGACGACGCCTTTTCCATTCACCAGAGTTCTCATCTTGTACTTTCCTTTTTATGCCATTTTTTACACCTTGTGTAGATGGAGTTGCATCCTCATAAAGAATTTGTATTTCTTCGCTTGTCTCTGCTTCGTGTGTTGACACTGACGGTTCATTAATCAAAGTTATATTACTTGAGTCATCAAATCGATCACCATTCAATCGAACACATTTTTCATTCCATGAACAGTTTTCCCATTCATTATTTTTAATGTTAATTCATTAATGGGATTTATATTAACAGTTTTGCTACCACCTCCGGTTATATAAATTTCCTTTTTTTCTTCAGCAATAACTTTCCGCGTGTCTTTTTTTAAATTATCCCACAATTTTCTCAGTGAATCCACAGGCCTAAATGCTATTAGACATTGTGAATTAAACTGCTGTGCAATTGAGTTCCATGTAACCTCCTTTTGTTTCCATGTGGTTGCATCTGTGGTTTTATTTTCAATAATAGCTCTATGTTCGTTTATTAAGTTAAGTAGTAACTCCTTCTCCGGAGCAACAAAATTTGGAGCTCGTTTTGCCATCTTGAAATATTGTAAGTTAAACTAATGTATTTATAACACACATATCTGAATACTTACAATAATTAATTATATGGATTATGCAGTCTATTTTGCAGTTGATTAATCTCACCTACAATTTTCCACAAATTAAATATTACTTTAAGGTAAACGAAAAATAATGTAACTTGCAAATTTATTATTGACATAAAATACGTTAATAGTCATGTCAATTTCATTTAAATTATTGGTGGCTACATTCACATGATTACAATTGAACTACTTTTAAGATTTGTACGGTGCAACCCAAATGAGGCTTAAGGTTCACCTTAACTTAAGGTACACCTAATTTTAAGGTAGAGCGGTGCAAACGGCCATAACTCAAGCACGCTCCGAGCGCGCTTATAAAGGCTTGCGCGTGGTGGGGAGTCCCACTCCCTGAGAACTCCCATCCTGATTGGTATCTCTGCGCAAGGCATCCTAAATATACAGACTAAATAATATACAAAACTTAACTAACTATGTACAAAAATAGTAACGGAGTGGTCACTTCGTTACAAATCTGTCTTGAATTTATACGTTAATTGTTGTACCAGTTTAATGTTATTATACATTTAAATGAATACATATTAATAATTATAGTGCTAGGTAATGTATTATGGTTTATATTATAAAATTATGTAAAGTGTCAATATCTTTTGTATTCCTACTTGTTTGTAAATAAAATATTTTCACTATTTATTTCTTTACTTCATTTCATCTCAACAAAATATTAAACATGTTACATATTTAAAAATTACCGCCATTGTGCTGCAACGCTGTTCGTGACCGGAGGAAGAACTAATGGAGAAAGAAAGATGATGAAACAAGGAGGATAGAATTTCGCCAGAAATGTATCATACAGATTCCTGTCTAAAGAGATTTGGTCTGTGCATACAAACTGATACAAGCGACTGCCGGTGTCACCGACTGCCGGTGTCACCACCGCATCCCCCTCTTTTGCCGATGGTTGACGATTTAAATTCTGTGCCTATTTAGAGCGGTTTCATCTGTATGTACAATGAGTCCGGTGTATTGGTTGCATTGACTCCTGCGATGACATCCAAGGAAAATATAAAATTGCATTTCATTCCTCCCAGATCTCCACATTTCAGAGGAATTTAGGAGTCTGTTGTAAAATTATTCAAGTATCATCTTACCCGTGTGCTAACCAACATCGAGTTAAGTTATAAAAATTTGTTATACACTCTTAGTACAAATTGAAGGTATCCTCAACTCTCGGCCTATTACACCTTTAATCAGCGTCCCCAACGATTTACCATTTCTTACTCCTGCACATTTTTTGATTCGGGATTCCATAAATGCAAATACGGAACCCAGCTTATTGCATTTAAAGGTAAATTCTCTTTCTCGCTGGCAACATCTACAACAGCTTCGATGGCATTTGTGTAGTCAAAAGAATACTTGAATTTATTCTAAACAAGAAATAAATGGAAACTTTCCAAAGGTCCTCAGCTGGAATCGGGTGTTTTAGTATTGCTGAGAGATGAGCAAGTTCCTCCTATGCAATGGACAGTCGGAAGAATTCAAGAAATTCAACCCGGCACTGATGGAATTGTTAGTCACTACAGTGAAAACTTTACGTGATACCATCCGCAGAGCAGCTTCACAATTATGCGTTCTACCTCTAGACCTGGACGACTGATTTAAGGTTTCTTTACACATATCTGTCGTAGGTCAGTGCCGTGTCAGTTCAATATCAGTGACACCCGCGTTTAGTCAATGAAACCTATTCACATACGAGTGAATCGGTCAGTGTTTAGTAGGATTCGGACTATGGCTTTATTCACAGAAGATAAATTGGCAATGATTGCCTTAATTTTGGGCGAGGAGGAAGAGATTCAAAAGAAGAAATGTAAGTTAACGTAAACTTAAATGTAGTAGTCTTTGGAAAAAGTATCATAGCAATATCACAGAATACTAAACAATCAGAAATGACTCTTAGTGTCGGTACCTTTGATGTCTAAAATCCGTTTTTAGAATTGGCGGCCAATTTCTTGGGCTAGAACGCAGGACTGGACTAAAACTAAAATGCCCAAAATCGGAAACGTATTTAATGATTTTCATATTTCTCATTAAAAAAGTTCTAAATATACAGAATTAATTGTTAATGTAAATATTTTCAAATCATTATAAAAAAATATCAACATATCAGGCCTGTTCCATTTGACAGAATTTCAAATTCTGAACCGTTCGATTCGTGCGCAGTATGAAATTTATATCCAATTTTGTGCACTGCTCATGCTCAGTACGATTTTGAACGGTTCAGAACTCGAAATCCTGACGAATGGAACAGACCTCTTATCACCACTGACAATCTGTTGAAATTAGTAAGTCACACATTCCATTGCTCAAATTTTGGCTTTACAAATGTGTCTGATAATATGTTTTTAAATTCAAATACTACGAACCACTAACCTTTCAATATCTTTAGGAAACCTAAAAAAACTAGTTCTACAATTTAGTTGATCGTGTTTAGAATCTTTTGCAGCGCGAACGTGACCGCCTTTACGTTTCTGATCACTCATAATGCTCTGTCTCACCTAACTTGTCGAGCCCCAGAAATTAAATTAAAGTAACGTCAAATTATTTGAAGTTTTGAGGTTTTGACACTAGCCCCGGAAAATGGCCGTTCCTAAGCGCGGACTTAAGCCGCGTTCACAGCACTTCGTAGCGTCACGAGCGACAATACTCCCACCACAAAAATTTTATCTAGAAAATCTGTCGCTGTGTCGCCGCGGCACTATTCTTGATATGCGCGGCAATATTTTTAAAAAACGTCAAGTCAATATTAACTATTTACTGTCTTGTACTTTTGAACTTATTTTATTGAAATGAAAGTGGTGGACATTATATTATATTTAGCAACGTATTGGTGGTGGAGAAAGAAACAGGTCGCAATTAAATCACGGAAAAAAAGGTTTACTTAATTTTTTTAAATAAATGTGTTCCTGACAATTTATACTTTTATCAGAATGTGGGTACGACCAATATTTCGGCTAGAGGCACGGAAACGATTCGGAGCAGGAACCAATTTAGTGTCAGAAATGAAACTAAACGATAAGTTAAAGTATAAAATTTTTTTTCGAATGGGTCCTGAAGCATTTGAAAAACTACTTCATTTAATTACACCGATCATTAGGAAAGTAGATACTGGAAGAGAACCTATCAGTCCTGCTACAAGACTGGGACTGACGTTAAGGTATGTATTAATAATGACATAAACAAATTAAGTTCATTTCAGGAATCCTTTATAGGTTTCTGGCTAGTGGAGATAGTATGCGCAGTCTTTCCTATTTGTTTCGAATTGGTATTAGTACCGTTTTCAGAAATTACAGCGGAAGTGACAAAAGCTATTTGGCAAGTGTTGCAACCTATCTACCTTGCCCCACCAACACAAAATGACTGGAAAAAAATAGCAAATGGCTTTGAACATCACTGGAATTTTCCGAATTACATAGGCGCCATAGATGGTAAACACATAGTCATTGAAGCTCCACCGCACAGTGGCAGTGAATATTATAACTATAAAGGTCACCACTCTGTGGTTCTTCTAGCTGTTGTTGATGATAATTATAGGTTTTCAATTGTGGACATTGGTGCGCAAGGACGCATAAGTGATGGAGGCGTACCAAGAAATTCATGCTTTGGAAAACTTTTGTATGATGGTGCTGTAAATATGCTTCCAAATCAAAGTATTTCTCTTGATGGTATACCTCTTCCTTTTGTAATAGTAGGAGACGAAGCGTTTCCATTGCTGCAAAATTTAATGAAGCCATATTCATCTAAAAGAGGGTTGAACATTGAAAAAAATATATTTAATTGTAGACTGTCCAGGGCAAGAAGAATAGCAGAAACCGCTTTTGGTATATTAATAGCGAGATGGCGCATCTATGGTCACAACATCATTGGCAAATTAGAAAATGTTGATAACATTATTAAAGCAACTGTGTGTTTGCATAACTTTATCATGAAGCACAGTAACGACACATATGTTGTTCCCCGGTTAATTGACAGTGAACAAAATGGACATTTAGTTCTTGGTTCTTGGCGTAACTGTACAACACAGCTTCAGGGCATCAGAAGAGTTGGCACAAATAGTTACACTGGTAATGCCAAGGAAATACGAGATGAATTTTGTAGATATTTTAATGAGGAGGGTTCTGTGAGGTGGCAATGGGATCACATATAATTTAATATATTTTATTAATATGTTAATTTAAAAATCACATATACAGTAGAACCCCGATTATGTGTGTTCATCGGGACCAAGCGTAACACGGATAATAAACACATATTTTAATCGGGGTCCCACCGTAATATGATGAGAACAAATAAAATGGTATTCATTTAAAGTATTCAAAACCTATTATGGTCAAACTTAACATAACTTGAACTTCCATTTTTTACAATAAGAATTTATAAATAATAAAATATTCAGTGTCTTTCATAAAGTTCATAACAAATGGGAAACATTTTTAATATTCATTTTTGCGAATTTCTATTTTTCAAATTTTCACGTATATCTTAAACATTTTGATTGACAAACGAACCAGCTGTAGCAAAACTTTTAGGCAAAAGTTATTAATAAAAATTTTTCCCATTCATTACGAACTTTATGAAAATCACTGTGTATTATGCAAAATGGAGTGCAGAATTTCTGAAAAATTTGAAACAAATATTTGAAATACAGTTCAACATAAGTAAGTATGATTGCAATTAATTATGATCTGTACAAAGTTCAGCTTCAGCTAGTTGTTGCAAGAATTTTATTTCTAATTCAGTTTTAATTCTTCGTGGCAACCTATCGAGTCCTTCTACGAGTCTGAGACAGAAAAATTGTGTTCCAGTGTATTTGAGTGAATTGTTTGTACTTGTCAGATTAGTACATATATTTTCAAGAGAACTTAAAAATTGCTCATCTGTACTATCAATTCTTTTCTTCTGTGAAGTAGCGGCAGCAGCAACAGAAGTTCCAGGTTGAGGTGATTCTAATTCAGTATTACTAGGTGAAATATTGGATGATGTCCTGCAAAATAAATTGACTTAGTAGGTAAGTTTTATAATAATGCAATTCTTACTGTCGAGGACTGAGTGTGTCATCTAGAAATTGTAGCAAGCAATAATTCTTATGTTTCTGCTTAATTGCCTCTGCTTTTAGTTTTCCTTCAGCTGAAGAACCAGATGCCAATTTTTTATTTATATTGGCTCGTGCCCTGAGATAACTATCTCGAATATTTTTCCACCGACTGGATACTTGTTTTGCATTAATTTTAACTATAAGAATTACAAAAGTATAATACATTTAATTATATAATATATATTCAGCTACTCACTATTTAATTCAGAAACCACTTCTTCCCATAAACTTTGGGTAACTTCCTTTGATCTCTCTCTCAAAGGCAACCGAAAATCAAACAAAGGGGGTCTCTTTGATACCAGTGAAATTAACAATTCATCATCATCTGGAGTCATGTAATCTCTCAAACTATCTTCACTCTCATCATCAATTTGCGGTTGGTTAGCATCGTTTCTATTTATTGCACAACTTGCAGTGGGTGTAGACATCAGCACCGTATTACTAATATCTTTGTTTACTGAAATTGGATTAATAATCTTGTTTTTACACAATTTATAATATTTTTCTCTTAACTCATTTGCAAACTCGTCATCTGAAAAAAAGCAAATAATATACTTATACTTATTTATTATCAAAAAAATCACAGATACCCAAAGAATACTTACTGTTGTTAGCCTCATCAATTTCATATTGTGTTAAGAACACGTTAAATTTTTGACCATTTTTATGGTGCAAAGTGCACTGCATGCGCACCTGAGAATTTGGCTGTTCAGCCATACCCATAGACAAATATTTGTCTATGGCCATACCTAACTGGAGACCTTTTTTCTTGAAGACAGATGAAAGAAATAGATCCGAGAAGGATAGTTCTATAAAAATATCTTCATTAATATAACACTAAGCACACATAAATAATATACATAACCTCATTTAATTACGCGACACCACATTGTAGTTGGAAAAATCCAACTTCACGGCGACAGAACAAAGCAGGAAGCGACAGAGGGGAATACACACTGACGTACACATTTACAGGCACGCGATTGGTCGAAACCGTGTCGCTCGCGACACTACGAAGCGCTGTGAACGCGGCTTTAGGATACGTGAGATACACTTCTGATTGTTTAGTATTCTGTGTCAATATCAACGTTGTCTATGTTTTGTATTAGAAAAACGTCAACGTCAATAAAAATATTTCTATTCTGTTTAAAAAATTCAATAAAAAGAGGCTTGATCTTGGAGTTATAAAATCTGAAAGCAAGTTTAAATTACTGTTTGTATATCTCGTACACTTTTATTTTAGTAATTGTCTATCGAAGACAGGCAGTGCATTGAAGAAGTTAAGAAACTTCCATATATCGATGGCCCTCTGGAATGATGCCACAACTCAAAAACTTACATTTTCAGGGAAGCAATTTAAAAAATTTCATAACTATACCGTTTTACGCTGAAATAAGCTGACACTTTTGTAGAAAAGTGTCGACAAAACGTCACATAAAATATACTTGCAAAAGGAGTATAATACGCGCAATATCTCAAAAAGAGCAGTTTTTGAGTTGTGCCGTTATTCCAGAGGGCCGTCGATGTAGTGTCTGCGTATTTTTAGAACACTTCTAGTGTTGTCAAGAATAGAAAAAGTTTTGGAAATCTAAAGACGCGCAGATAATGGTACAAGAAAATTCCAATCACAAATGTTTTAAAAACGTCTCACTGGCATTTTTTCACGCACACGCTTAACCGATTCAACTAAATCATAATTTAAAGTTCGGTACATTCCGGACGGACATGGGCGTCCTATGATTTATGAATTTTGTAATTGGTATATTGCAATATTATTTTATGTTTAACTCATACACAGTGTTAATATTATTTTCCATAGTAGCTCCCTTTTATTATAAATTTGAAAACAAAAGATGCCAAAATATGCCAATGAATTAAAACGTAAACCGATTTAACATTTACCCGTGTGACGCTCATGAAATCTGCTGATGTAAACTCATTTCTTTTTTGCGTCGAGATTTAAAACAATCGCACTGCAATATGTCTCGTATATTTCATTTAATTGGGAGGACTCACTTCTTCTGGTCTGCATTAAGCTAGGTTCACATGCATTGCGGATACGCAAAATTTTTATTGCGGATCGTTTCTAATTGGTTCATTTTGATTGAAATATACATAATGAACCAATTAGAAACGATCCGCAATAAAAATTTTGCGTATCCGCAATGCATGTGAACTTAGCTTAAGTAATTTTTTTCTTGTAAGCATTATCTCGGCAAAAATTCAACCGCAATCCTGTACTTCAATTGCCGCATCTTTACCAAAAATCAATTACTTTTTAAAATTGTCAGAACAGTTCCGAGCTGTAATCATAATACGCCTGTATTTATATAATTTTTGTTTACAGCAAAAAAATATCTGCGCGCTTTTTTTGCAAATCGCAACAAACACCGAATTCGGCATTGATATCAAGAAGTTGAGCAAGAGTTGTGAAAAGAAGGACTAATTAATTCCGTAAGATAACCGCGTACTAAATAACTTCGTTCTGTCCTGACTTGTAGATCTTGTTTTCCATAAAAAAGCGACCGTGGCTCTTGTTTGTTATACAATGACTGCCAAAAAGTCGGCATCAAATGGGAAAAAAATTATTTTCGATTTTTCGAAAAAATTTTTCATGGAAATAGTGCTTGTCCGAAAACCTGTTTAGCTCCTGTCAGATTACTGAGTAATTTTTAGAAAATTTTAGGAAATAGCCCAAAATTTTTTAAATTTTTGAATTTTTTGTAAATTTCTCACATATCTACCAAAACTTAATTTCAAAATTAAAAATTTTGGGTAGAAACTTCAAAGATTTATAATTGGAAAAAACATTACAAAAGACTAATTATTCCTTCAGAAACTTTATTATTTACAGAAAAGTGATATTTTTGCATAATTTTTACGTTTTTAATGCAAGCTGTTTCTCAGAAGAAATATTTTTCAATGATAATTCATATGTATTTAAATGGCTTCTCCAGTCTACCTTTGTTAATGAATTCATGAAAAGCCTATGAAACTTCTTTTATAGTTGTCCAAATGAGTAGATTTTTCTTTGTTTAGTTTACATGTTCAAGTCAACTAAATAAGTAGAGTATGAAAAATCTCCTCAATTAGGATACTGTAAAATAATTTTTACAGAATTTTTGTGAAAGTAATTAATTAACAGGGGTAGATCAGAGTTTTTAGAAGCCATTTAAATACATATGAAATATACAGTGTGTCCCAAAAAGTTTTATACAAATGGAGAAAAAGTTTATCTTACATTTCACAAAAAAAAAACTATTCTTTATGAAAAACTCTGCATGACTTGTAGATCCATAATCAGGTACAAAATTTTTAAAAAATTGGCTGGAATACAGGGAAAATAAAAAATAATGATTTGGACGGAGAGCAAAATACGTTCAAACTGTAGTGGAGAGCAAAATGTTCATTGAAATTGTGGTTAAACAGCAAAAAATTATGCACACTTGTAGATTATTGATATTCCCAGATAAAAATTGATAAAGAAGGTTATCAATGTTTTATAAAAATAAATTATCTAACAATTGCTGAAGTGTTTATTTTTTAATTTTTATCTGGGAATATCAATAATCTACAAGTGTGCATAATTTTTTGCTATTTAATCACAATTTCATTGAACATTTTGCTCTCCACTACAGTTTGAACGTATTTTGCTCTCCGTCCAAATCATTATTTTTTATTTTCCCTGTATTCCAGCCAATTTTTAAAAAATTTTGTACCTGATTATGGATCTACAAGTCATGCAGAGCTTTTTATAAAGAATAGTTTTTTTTGTGAAATGTAAGATAAACTTTTTCTCCATTTGTATAAAACTTTTTGGGACACACTGTATATACATTGAAATATATTTCTCCTGAAAAGCAGCTTGCATCAAAAACATAAAAATTATGCAAAAATATCACTTTTCCATAAATAATAAAATTTCGATAATAATAACTTTATTCATCCTTTTGCCAGGGTGATGGACAGGACAACGTCAGAGAATATACAGGATGGCCAGAAGTATGGAACCGGCTTAATATTTCGGAAACTGTTTAACGTATCCGATTGAAATTTGGTATGTGCCTTGGAGTCAATAAGACCTACATTATTAATTTATAACATTTGTTTATCTCCTTTTATTTTTGAGATTCAAGGCCAACTTGCGTTTTTTTTTATAACAACCTCCTATTTTTTTCTTTATTCAGTAATCCATTTTATTCTCTAAACGACTATATAAAAATTTTGATATGTTACATAAGAAAATTTTTAAGAAAATAATGGTTGAATGTGAACAAATTAAATTACAATAAATCTGTCAATTTTCAATAAAAATGTCCTCATATGCTATTGTTTACCATTTATCTTGAAACTGAAACAAAATAATACTATATTTTATGAAAAAATAACAAAACTTGACAAACCGAAAAATGAACATTAAAAAAATAACGATATTTGGAATGTTCTCCATGCTGATGCAGATTACGGTAAAATTAAATTTTTGCAGATTGACTGCTTTTATATTAATCAAAAAATAACTAGTATGGTGCAGTTCTTACTCGTGATGTTGTAATATGGAAAAGAAATTAAATTTATATCGAGTAATAGTATATCTAAAGTACTTACTTGATGTTTCGCGAATTTGATTGTTCGTTTTATCAAAACTGAATCACTTTTGACAAAGCGAAGTCATATTATAATATCACCATATTCGTTACTTTTTGAGTGTTTATTTTTCGTTTTGTCAAGTTTTGTTATTCTTTTTTACAAAATACAATATTATTTTGTTCCAGTTTTAAGACAAATCGTAAATAGTAGTATATGAGGACATTTTTATTGGATTTTAGCAGATTTATTATAGTTTAATTTTTTCACATTTAACCATTATTTTCTCAAAAATTTTTATATGGCCATTTAGAGGTTAAAATGGGCTACTAAATGATGGGAAAAAATAGGAGGCTGTCATTTAAAAAAATACAAGTTGGCCTTGGATCTCAAAAATAAAAGGAGATAAGCAAATGATATAAATTAGTAATGTAGGTCTTATTGACTCCAAGGCACATACCAAATTTCAATCGGATACGTCAAACAGTTTCCGAAATATTAAGCCGGTTACATATTTTTGGCCTTCCCTGAATAATAAAAGGATGAATAAAGTTATTATTATTGAAATTTTATTATTTATAGAAAAGTGATATAAGTTGCACAAATTTAAAAAAAGCACTTTATTTGTGATTATTGTGAAGAGAATTATTATCATTTTTTCATAAAAACATTTAATAAGAATTTAAACCTCTTTATTTTATGACAAAAAGCTTTTATGTTTTGAACGGCCGGCATTCCCCCATCTAGGGAGTAATACCTGCCGGAACTGTTATTTTGTTTTTTTATCAGAAAATTTTCATTTTTGTTAGTTTTATAATAAGTACATCACATAATTATTAATAGCTCAGACTTCTTTTGTTAGATAGATTAAGTAATAGGAGTATAACGAAACACAAAAAATTCAGACTATAAGCAATTTCTAAAAAACCTTAGGGAGGCGCCATTCACCTCACTTACCCTATGTTGATTATCCATGAGTCGAACTTCACATAGTTCTATACATCCTTTAATACAGGACAACTTGAGCTTGTTGCACTCAGGTACAGAATATTGTCTCTGACATACCACACCACCATGCCTAGAGGATTCCCTACAAAAATGGGAACTAGATAATAATCTGGCAGGTTTCTCAAGCAATAATTAATCTTTTTTCCAATTATAAATATAAAGTTTTTGTACGTGAAATTTTGAGAAAAAATTCAAATCAATTTTTGCGGAAGTTAAAGAAAAAGACTTTATTTTCTGGCCTTGAGATACATCAGTAAGCTAAAACTAACACACGATAAAAAAAATCTCATTGAAATCTTGATTAATTTCCGAAAAATAACAATTTTAGGACTTTAGCAATTCCGAAATTTTCCGAATTATTTTCTAAGTAAAAATCGCTCGGTATATCTGACAGAGACTAAACAGGTTTTCAGATAAGCATAAATTATTGCCCAAAAAAGTTTTCTTTTTTTGAAAAATCAAACATAATTTTTCCCATTTGCCGACTTTTTGGCGGTATAAAATCATGAGAAAGATAATACAACGTTGTTATTGTTAATGGATTTCAGTTTTTCAACAAATATAGATCAAAGCGTCAAACATGGAGCGTATCTAAAGGTCCGTTTTCACGCTCATGCAATTTGCGCAAATGTGCTTGTGCACGCAAATTTGCATGGAAACGTATGTAATTTTTTTGCTTGCACAAGCCACAAAATTTGGCAAACTTGTATGCTTGTATGTATTGCTTTGGCGTGAAAACGGACTATAATAGTCAATTTAATTAAATCGTAGATTCTGCGTCATAATAGTGTCGTTGTTTTCACCTTTCATGAAGTTCGAGCAGACGGGGAATTACTTTATTAAAACTGAGCGAAAGAAAGTGATCTTTCTAGTTCAAATGGATACAAATATCATATTAAGTTGTTTATTACATTGATTAAATTTCATTAATTTTCGTTTTACATAATTTAATACTTCTTATTCTTCAAAACTTTACGTGTACACATAATCAGCAATCGTTTATGTTACATACACAGTCTGTGACATTTTGTTACTGCCCTAGATACCTAGCCTGTAACAGTGCCACAATATCTGCTTTCTAACTTTCTTCGTTAATAAGATATTAATTATAGAAGTTACATCTGTATTTTCCAAAAACTATAAACAAAGCCTAATATCTTAAAAACCATAGGACTTAGGTACTGGGAACCTTTAACAAACTTACTCTAAAATAACCTGGTAAGTTCAAATTCGTTATAAAACAGAGGATGTTCCATTTAAAATAACGAAGTTACACATTATACAGCCGAATTGGCACAACCTGTATATTTGAAAATAATTTTAAATTATGCGGAGCTTGAAAGGATGATACTTTTGTATAGGAACGTCGTTAATGAAGAAACCCGGTTAAATGCCACAGACTGTATAATTATTATCGGTCCTAAATACCGGTTCTGTATAGAAGTTGAATTAAACTGAATTTACTAGATTTTCCGAAAATTAAGTAAGCTCATGAAACATAAATTCTGCAATTAACTTAGTGAATTTCTTATGAAATTCCAAAATATTTTTTTTAAATTTTTTTGTCTTGAAATAAATGACACTCTCTGTTGGTGATAGTAGTAGCCAAAAATAGATTTGACCTGAAATTTCTAGGTCGACAATCTTACCACAAGATTTATGTAAAGGTTTCGTAATAAATGTACGTGAATAAATTGTATTTGGTTCTCTCAATGTCTTTTCTATTTTCAGATTGTGGTTCTTAGATTTCATGTTATCATCTGATTAAAAAAAATTGTTTGAAAGCGTAGAGCGTAAAAAAATCAAAGTCACATTTGACTTTTTAATACAAGTTTTCTTTTTTTAGGTAAAAGGTATTTATGCAATCTTAATGTAAAATGCATTTAAGGTCCGTTTTCACGCTCATGCAATTTGCCCAAATTTGTACAAGGAAGTTGTTGCATGAAAACTTATTTTTTTACTTGCACAAGCCAGAAAGTTTGGCAAAATGACCGTAAAATAGATTATCAATTCAGTTCTTATTTATGCAAATTTGCATGCTCAAATCCATTTGCGTAAATTGCATGGGCGTGAAAGCGGACCATTATTTATTAGTGTCCGGTAATTTTTTGTTAATTTGTAAAATTCATGTTTACACAAATAATAAGATTCACAATAAACAATACGTTTCAGTTGTTTCAATTTGCCATTTAAAGTAAACTGAGTGCATTATCCATTCCTTGTCTATTTGTTATCGCAGTACGTCATGATTTTAAGCCAGTAAGTTGTTTATCATGTTAAATTAGAGAAATTTAATTTTATGTCATTATAACATATTGCTACATTATTCGTTATTGAGAAATTAATTTGTTTATTTTTCAATAATGTACATATTAAGGGCATTCAACGGATGCAATCGATTCACAATCGATTTAAGATTGTATACGGTGCGTTCAATGCATCTGAATCGATTCAATATCGATTGTGAAATTGTCCATCGTAAAAATTTTACGATTCAATTACGAATAAATATGGCGTTGCAGTTTGTGTCATGTGTGCGAGTTGTGTATAACAATGTATTGTTTATTTCAGGAAATTATTTGAGAAATAACTTAACCGCACTGCTAATATATTGTGCTACTGCTATTGTTAAAAAGTTAAATACCAAATATTGTAGAAAATAGGGTTATACCTGTCACGCTACCATTCAATGTATTCATGAATCAACAAAAGAAAAGGATTACGCTCTGAATCTGAAAGAATTTCATGTTATAGACGAATAGCGGCATTCAACAAACAAATCGATTGATTACAATCAGATCAATTTAAATCGGTTCATATTTAAATCGATTCATTCTGATTGTAATCAATCGATTTGTTTGTTGAATGCCGCTATTCGTCTCTAACATGAAATCATTTCAGATTCAGGGCGTAATCCTTTTCTTTTGTTTTAACTTAATAAAATCTATGAACGCTTTTGGGTTCTTTGCACGCTAGTAGATAATTTATAATGCTCATAAATAAATTAAAATAACTCTGGTCAACTTAAAATTCTTTATTAACAATTTCTTTGAATGCAACAATTGTAACTGGTTGTTTGTTTTAATATAAACTAATTTCTTGCAATGCAATGGCCATTTGTTTAAATACGTCTATTACAAAACAGTTGAAAACTATATAACAATTAGATAAATAATCTGTACATACATTGTCCTACGGTTTTATACTTCAACTAATGTTTATTCACACTTTATTTTACATAATTTAATTGATCCGCGTCATTAAATCAATTCTGTCAATTCACACCCGTATACCTTGCTAGACTCTCCCGAATTTAACTTTGGTCCTATTTATAGTCTGTCCCCAAAAAAACTGTAACGCGTCATACGTTGATGAATAGGAAACAACAATTTAATGTGAAAACGAAAATTAATTTCTGATATAAAAAATAGCTTTGTAATCCCTCATGTTACACATTCGCGCTTGATCTTAAATGAATCGCCATGTAATTCTGATTTTAGTTACCAAATAAATGAAACCGTACACGTTATAAAATCGGCTATATTGGACTTGCTCCTGGTCTGAGAAGTCTGGCTTCGGAGGTGCTTTCAAGAACTGAAAATCCTCCACGATGGTGCACCTCCATTGAAACTGCTTTTAGATTGGTGTGTGTGTCAGTCTGGTGATGGCGGTTGCATCTTTTAATCATTCCCCTCATATCAGGAAGTACTTATAGACATTATTTACCGTAAAACAGATATCATTTATTGTTCAGCAACTGTTTATTATGTCATTTCATGTTAATAATTAATTTATTTCTTTTTATTTTTTTTTCTCTTGTTTATTACAGTACATCATTGAACGTAGAAAAAAAAGTTCTTTCGAAATTTATTACAGTAATTATACCGTTGCATTTAAAAAACAAATAGCTGATATGATAGCTGTCATGCAGCTGTCTTAAATGTATTAAAGACGCAAGATATGGTATTTTGCAGAGTTTTTCCAGCCATTTCATTTGATTTTTTGACCGCTCAAATGCGACAATAAACACCGACGCTATTTGCGAAGGCGTTTTTTTGGATTCAACCTGTATATATAAGGATAACAAGCTATTCATATTGGTATTTATAAATATCGTACCTATCACATTCTAAAAATAGTTGTCAGTGATACTCTTTCGGTTTCAATTTGGGATTCAAAATCGTTAAATTTTTGCTTCTGATAAATTTATTTGTTGTAATTTCGTACTTGCGTAACCGTAGTAAATACACTCCTAATGGGTTGGACACCTATTATGAATCACGCTGTATTCCCAACGTTTTGAATTTTTTTATATATATTTTTAAAATCGAATTAGCTATTTAAAATTGAGTATGACTGAAGAGATATCCATAGAGATATCCAGATTTGGTTAAATTGAAGAAAAGTTGCGTCAATCGATGAATAAACTGTAACTATACAGTGAACCCCAAAAGTCTGGAATAAAATTAGTAATTTCTTTACTTTTGACATTTCGAAAAACGCTCGGACAGGTAAATTTTGTTTTTAAAATGTATAAGGGCCAGTTTTATAATGGAATTTAAAGGAGACTTTAAAATTGATGTCACAATCAGATGTCTAAACAAATATGTTTTCATATTTGATTGTAAAGGGTGGATAAATTTCGATGTCTCTTATGAGCATCTCTGTAACTATAAGAGATAGGAAAAAACCAGTGGCCAAGTGTCGATCTCTTTTTTAGAGATAAAGTCAATAGACTAAACAAAAATTGGCTAGCTTCTTTTGTTTTCGAATTATAAGCAAAAATTGACATTTTCGATTTTTCGTCAATCGCGCATATCTCGTTTATTTTTACAGATATTAAAAAACTGTTTTGACATTATTGGGGCACTTTTTTGAATACAATACTGTGGTGCAGTTGGTTTTTTAATATTTAATAATAAAATTTTCGAGTTATAACATAAAGTTTTTTTTTTTTTTAATGGAAATCATAGTAGGCAATGTCTTCATTAAATAGAGATTTTTTTTCTGTTTTCAAAAATATATACTTTGTTGTGTTTATTTCTTACAATTAATAGAAAAAAACGCCTTTTTTATTATTCTTGGGTGCATTCTATTCTTGGTAGGCTGGTTTCAACAAAGGCCGACAATTTTTTTGTTTGTTTTTATTAAATATCAACTCTTGTTCAAATATTTTGACAGTTGCAGCCGCGTAAAGAGAAAGAAAGATAGAACGAGCATCCTCTAAGAGTCACAAAGATTACAATACCGATACCATGCGGTTTGAGTCAAATTCGAAATTATGTAACTTCATATAATATTTAAGTTTAAAACGCAATTTTTTCGATCAAATATGCATTTCATGGGATAATGAACTAAATTATACGTATAAATTAAAAACATCTTAAAAATAAGAAATTTATTGCAGAAAAAGTTTAAGAATATTGAAATGTAAGTAGATAATAAACACAACTTGATATATCACAATAAATAAATGAAAATCTAGAAAATAATATCAAAATAAAATTATAATTTAAACACTGCCGCGCCAAAATACGCAGGCACCTCATGTTGCAACCCAACAAAGCTCTATCGGCGCTAGCTTTCTATCTCTTATGTTCATCGCAATACCTCTCACTCTTGTGCTACCAAATCATCAAATCTTTGTTAATATTTAATAAAAACAAAAGAAAATTGTCGGCTTTTGTTGAAACTAGCCTACTAAGAAAAGAATGCACCAAAAATAAAAGGCGTTTTATTCTGTTAACTGTAAAGGTTCGGCCAGACCTACACCTAATGTACTGCCTAACGTCATTTTTAACGTCTAATTTGACATTAATCACGGCTACACTTACAATTAATGGCAAGTTAGACGTGAAAAATCACGTTAGGCAGCCCATTAGACGCAAACGTGGCTCCGATAACGATAGTATAGCTACGGATTATTGGCATATATGGCACTAATTTTGTAACGGCATTGAGAGTGGTATTGCGCGCTAGACGATAGCTCGGCTGGCGGTTTTTGATACACATCAAACGGATTGCCGGCGTCGCGTCGCCGGCGAACGTATCGCATAGTTGTGGCCATAGATAAAGAAAGATATATATTTTTTTCACGAAAACAGCGCCATCTCGAGTCTTTAGTCACGCACTATCTTAATTTTGAATGCAGGTTTCTTTCAGTATTTCAAGTACTAATTTAAAATATAATTTTTGAATGTTAGGAAACGGAAAATGCTAAAATATTTTAATAGAACTCCTGTGATATTTGACATAGATGTGCCCGAAGCATAAGAAATAAACCCAACAAAGTATATATTTTTGAAAACAGAAAAAAAATCTCTATTTAATGATGACATTGCCTACTACGATTTCCATTTAAAAAAATATAACTTTATGTTATAACTCGAAAATTTAATTAAATATCAAGAAACCAACTGCACCACAGTATTGTATTCAAAAAAGTGCCCTAATAATGTCAAAACAGTTTTTTAATATCTGTAAAAATAAACGAGATATGTGCGATTGACGAAAAATTAAAAATGTCAATTTTTGCTTATAACTCGAAAACAAAAGAAGACAGCCAATTTTTATTTAGTCTATTGACTTTATCTCTAAAAAAGAGATCGAGACTTGGCCACTAGTTTTTTTCTATCTCTTACCCAGGTATCCAGAGTCGTTCGCCAGCGCTCTTCCAGATGCCCGGTTCCAGAGTCCCTACACAGCGAACCGTTGCACAGTGGGACCAAACTCCAAAAAGGTGGCCAAAAATCGATTTTATAAATGTGCTATAGTGTGATGGGCATTTGTTCACCTTTCTAAAAAATGTATCGGCTATCAATTGGTACAAATTCCATTACAATATTTTACCTGCAGTAATCAGGTTAACCCACCCTTCACCTCATTATTTGTTTTTGAGAGAGCGTCAGTGTTACTTGTATCAGTTATCCTGTAAGGTTTTATAGTAGTAAATATTGAACAATTAAATCGCAAACTTGCAGGGAGGTTTCTTAAGGCAAGTGCTTTACTATTGGTTAAAATAATAAATTTTATACATCTTACAGGACATGCTTTATAAGGATTCGTTAGATTGACCGATCTTGATATATTTTACTACTTTATATTGAGTTATAAAATTTTCCTCGAAAGTCCTCAACGTGCGGTTTTCATAAATAAATAGTCACCTTCTTTCTTAAATGAATGAAATAAATTTCATAATGCGTATTAATGCGCAACTTACAATAAATGTAATAATATACAATGTGTCCACGAATCGACTTAACGAGGAAAAACTTTTTTAATATCAATTGTACGTAAAAAAGTTATTCTTTACAAAAAGTTCTACTTCTCAAGAAATTTCAGAAACAATGGTTAAATCATCATCAGTCTCTCAATGAAGAACGAAACGTCGGCAGTAGAAGTCAACGTTGACATTAAAAGTGATAGAATGAAGCAGTTTTTGTATAACAATTGATTAATAAATATCAGAGATAATAAATGTTTTCGGCGAACGATTAAACAGTTTTATAGTCCCTGGCTTATTTTTATTACGTAATTACATAATCGGAAAAGTATGCTGATTTAATAAATTATGCTGATTTAAAATTATTATGCTGATTAAATAAATTTAATAGTTTCAAAGAGTACATCGAAGGTCATGATTTTGATTTAATCGCTGTAACAGAAACTTGGCTTAATAATGAGATACATTCTGATGGTGTAAGTATTGATGGTAATACATTTATTCGTTTGGATAGACTTAGGAGAGGAGGATTTTATTTAAAATCAGAATACTCATGTGCCTGTGAACATGCTAGAACATTTGTGAATAAAAGTACGCATAGGTAGCGATAATTTGGCTTTTGGAGTTATTTATAGGGCACCAAACACCAGCGTTAATGATTTTTTTCAATTACTTTGAAACGACTATTTCGGAAGTATTACCAACTTGCTCGGAACTGTTGTGTTTAGTGTTTATTGTACAAGTTGTTTTGTTACATACACGGTTTCTGGCAATAATAATATCATTGAACACAAAAATAGAAAAACTAACTGCCGCTCAAAAGCAAAGATATTTAAAACGTAGCTGTACAACACCTTTTTGAACACAACTGTACATCAATGTACTCCTCCACATTAATTGATTTAATTATCACTTCTAACAAAGCATTAATTCAGTCCACCGAAATATCACCAGTATATGATATATCTGATCATGATCTGATCTCCTGTGTACTTAAAATAGGTAACGATAAACCTCCACCAATTTTACATGCTTATAGGACATTTAAAAATTTTAATTATCAAGAATGTTCTGATGAGTTAGAAGCAATTCCTTGGCACAACATATATGATCTAGATGATATTGATTCCAAAATAATTTTTTTAAATGAAAATTTAATATTAATGGATAGGCATGCGCCCGTCATTACATCTCGATTCTTCAAACCACCTGCACCATGGTTAACTAATAATTTAAAAGACATGATGAAACTGCGAGATCGAGCTCTAAAAAAATTCAAAAGCACGGGAAATCGGAATGATTGGCTATATTATAAGGAAATTCGGAATTTAACTACTGCAACTTGTAGAAAAGAGAAGGCCTACTTTGAACTAGAGATGAGACGTTATTTCGTAATCTGTTATTTTGTCACAGTGATTTTTCTGTAACAGTGACCAACAATGATACGTAACTGGAACTGGTAACATTTAGTTGTACCTGTTACTGTTCCACGTAGTAACGACTTGTCACTGTTACACAAAAATAACGTGTTCTGACGTATGTACATAAGTGACAAAATAATAAATTATTTTAAATCATAAGCTCCTAGATTCCTTTTTTTAATGAAGTTACAGCGAATTAGTAATTAAACCAACTTTTCAACTGACACAATAGAAATAAAATAAAATAAAAATAAAAATATAATACACTTTTTAGTTAAAGTAATCTTTATTTTTGACACAAACACATGTTGTTAATAAAACCGTACTAAAATTAAATAAAATAGTAAAAGAAATAATGTTCCTTAACAACACAGAATAACTAAACATAACCGATAGCGAAACGTTAAGTAATTAGTGTGCAATTTCTGTCTCCGTTAATAGAATTTGTGATAAATTTTACCCGATTTTCATGTTCATTAGAACGTTTTGTATCATTTTCATGTTACATATTGCACCTACTTAAGAGCAATCTTACGAAATAACTCCATATACGAAAACCATTAAAACGGGCGAATTCATAGAGACTTTATTTCTGAATATAATTAATTCATTTTTTTTCCTATATACCTGACAACAAGCACTACAAAGTGACCATAGGAAATTTCTCTATCATCATCTGGTAATTAAGAAAAAAATAATTAACATTGAAAAATTGTAGTTGAACTTTACAGCGATAGTAAAAATACTTCCAGATGGAATTTTGAAAAACGCGTTGGTCACTTTGTAGATTGAAGTTTTGTTAACAAATCATTGAAAACAGCTTTTAAAAATATGTAACCATAATTAAGTTATGAAGTCGCCCGATTTGTATGTTTTTAGTGAATTATTTCTGTAAGGCGTGAATATACGAGCCCCGTCAACTATAAGTTCGGACACTACGATTTTACTTATTTCTTGGCTTCTTGCGAAATATGCATATGTATAAAAAGATGGTTTTTGCATTTATGTCATATAATTTGTTAGTGTATAAAATAAAATTCCAGAAATAAGCAAGAATATGTATTATAAACAACTAAAAATGACTAATTAACATTGAACTATTAAAAATTAAAATTGAGTAACATCGCCCTTTGCTCTTACAACAGTCTTTATTCTATCAGGCATGGTGTCAATTAATTGCTTGCATTTATTTGGGGTTATAAAGTTCCAAATTTCTTGAATTTTTTCTCGTAATTCGGGCAATGTACGTTGTGGTTCCGATGGCAACCTCCTTTTCATTATTCCTCATATCGTCTCGATAGGATTAAGATCGGGGCTACTCGAAGGCCATTCTAAAGTCTGTATGCTATGGTCTTGCAGCCATTGCTTGGTAGCTCTTGCCGAATGGCAGGAGGCACCATCTTGTTGAAACGTATATGTTTCACCGGTCGATAATAACTCTATGGACGAAAGCATACTTGTTTCGAGGATCTGTATATATTTTTGGCTATTCACTAAACCGTTAATAAAATGTAGCTTCCCCAAACCTCTGCTAGACATGCAGCCCCATACCATCACACTTGCTGGAAATTTAACAGTTCTTTTGAGGCAATCTCTATGATATGCTTCATTCTTGTTTCGTATCACCCGTTTCCTCATATCACCCACACACACTTCAAATCTAGATTCATCACTGAAAATGATGTTTCCCCATTGCCTCTCCGTCCAAAATAGTCGCTCCTTAGCCCACTTTAAACGATTCTTTTTCTGCTTTATCGTTAATAATGGTTTTTCCTTTGCCTTTGAAAAACAAGTCTCTGCATTAGCATAATTAAGACAAAGTATTAAAAGATAGATACCTTATAAAACTTATAACCGTTTTTTCTTAAATATTTTCGAGTGGTTTCTAATGACACTGATTTTCCAAGTTTTTCAGACCACAATTTACTTAGATCACGTAAATTTCTTCTTCGATTTTCTTTAACAACATTAATCAGTGCTCGAATATCACGTTGTGTAATTGTTGCTCGACGTCCTGGACTCTTTCCGCTATCTAACGATCCCATTTTTTTATATTTCTTAATAATATCGGCAACTGTGGCAGCTGGCAGACACAAAGTTTTTGCAATTTTTCTCCCACTTTGTCCAGATTTATGCATATTTCTAATTATTTTACGAATTTCAAACGACAATGCTTTTCCACGCGCCATAGTTACAAAGTAACAAGAATTTGACGTTTATACCTGTTCTGTAAATACAAATAGGTGATATCGATACACTTTGTTAAATCAATGAGTACTTGATGTTATTATTTATTGAATAAATAGAAAGTGTCCGAAGATATAGTAGTCAGAATTTATTACAGGTAAAATTATATTGTAGAAACTGATAGAAAATGTAGTTATCTTTTTAATATTTTTTCCGTTGAAACATACTTATATGATATATAATTCAAATAGTATGTAGTATTTTAATTTTGTTAAGAAACTTGGAAAGTTATGTGAGACGAGTAGGTAAAAAGTAAAATGTCCGAACCTATAGTTGACGGGGCTCGTATTCTCCCCACCTTAAGAGCTGGGGCGGTAACAAAATAGACAATCACGTGATCTTTTTTCACGGCCTGAGAATATATTTTGCGTTCCGATTTTTAGGAGTTATTGCGCATGATCTCAAATACGATTAAGGCGGGTAATTTAAACATATTTAAGTTTGTGCACTGCTTTTTCCAGTACGTTTTTGGTATTTTAATGTTTATTTATACATGCACTGAGGTCTAGACAAGTACATTTCTTGTTAGTCAAGAAAAGATCAACTTCACTATTTCTAAATAGTATTCAAAGGTACGGCTTTTTCCACGGTTGGAGAAAAAAATATTTTTAGCCGGCTAAATTACATCACTAGAGAAAATTACATTTTTATAGAATTATCGTTTTGCCTATTCTGACGTACAACTTTTTTGTGTGAACTTTCGCGTCCTGGCATTCTTCGTTGATTAAACCTAAAGGAAAAATTTTGAGACGCATTTCACTTCGAAAACATTATTTTGTGTAACTAACTTTTGCGTGAACTGCTTTTTCTCGTTATTAATTTAAATGCACTCCTTAAAATTTAAAGTGGAACACTTACATTTTTTTCTTTTTTTTTGTAAATTTGTGTTTGACTCAACTTATGTGTATTAGAAGCGAAATAGTAAAAATATAAAAATGTACATTTAAACAGAGTTCAAAAAATAGATCAAATGAATTTAGCAATAACTTTCAGTAATAAAAACATTCTAAAACTATACCAAAACAGTTTCAGCATTTATATATTAGTATAGAAATCTACTAATTAAGTAATGTTCAATAACTTAAAATGAATATTTTTAGAAATTGATTCGAAATTGACCTATCAAGTAATTTTGCGTTAGGCGTACTCAACTTCTTCAAAAATGATAGCGTTGTCTTATTTTTAAATCAAATATTTTTAGACGAATATAATCTATTAATAACGGGCTTTCGATAGTGTAAAAACAAAAAGGGACATATTTTTTGTTTGGCCACAATTAAATCTTAAACTTTAGCTCCGCGTACAGTAGGACTCTCGCTTCGTTGTTCTCAAAAATGACAGCGTTGTCTTATTTTTAAATCAAATGTTTTTAGATGAAAATAATCTTTTATTATTAATAGATAGGCTTTCGATAGTTTAAAAACAAAAAGGGACATATTTTTTGTTCGGCCACAATAAAATCTTAAACTTTCGTTCCGCATACTCCAGGACCTTAAAAATCTAAGGTGATTTGAAAACTTGTTCAAAATAAGTATGTAATTGAAAATAAAAAGATACACAATGCTTTTTTTACAGTACTAAACGCCTCTTATTGATTTTTTTAATTAAAAAATAAGACAACAATGTCATTTTTGAGAAAAACGAAACGTGCGTCCTGCGGAACTAAAGTTTAAGATTTAATTGTGCCCGAACAAAAATATGACCCTTTTTGTTTTTACACTATCGAAAGCCCGTTATTAATAGATTATTTTCGTCTAAAAACATTTGATTTAAAAATAAGACAACGCTGTCATTTTTGAGAAAACGAAGTGCGCATCGGAGTATGCGGAACTAAAGTTTAAGATTTAATTGTGGCCGAACAAAAAATACGTCCCGTTTTGTTTTTACACTATCAAAAGCCCCTTATTGATAGATTATTTTCGTCTAAAAATATTTGATTTAACAATAGGACAACGCTGTCATTTTTGAAAAAGTTGAGTACGCCTCGCGCAACATTACTTGATAGGTCAATTTCGAATCAATTTCTAAAAATATTCATTTTAAGTTATTGAATATTACTTAATGAGTAGATTTTTATACTAATACATAAATACTGAAACTGGTTTTGGTATTAGTTTAGAATTTTTTTTATTGCTGAAAGTTATTGCTAACTTCATACCGGTTTCAAAAGAAATAAACTTTTATGATATTTTCTTAAACTGTGGCCTTTTCTTCAATCAAAAATTGCAAGATGCGAAATACTTTTACATTTTGGATTTCTAGTTATTTATGTACCAAGGTGGCAAAGTGGCACTTTATCAAAAGAGTTTGCAAATTGCGAGGCAAGGCGAAGCCGCGGTGAGCAAGCGAACGAGGTTGATAAAGACACTTTGCTGCCGTGGTGTATATAATATTTTTTCGACTACTACATACTCAACCATTTATTTTGAAATATCCAAACCTTGCAGATTTATATCTATGTTTATACCTTCGTAAATTTTTTGAAAAATTTATTTCGTTTACTTTATAGTACGTTATAAACGACACTGGCGTTTCGATGACACCAAGAACAGTCACTTCGCGTCATGATGTTTGTCATGTACTTAATTATCAACATTTTTTTAACAATTTTCGAAGAAATATATGTATGTAGATACATATTTACAAAGAAACATATTTACCGCCGATTTTTCTTTTCCAATATGTGACCTTCTTGTTAATGGAGTTTAATTTACCCATGTTTACAATTTAAATAAATAAAATAATGAATTTCATTACAGTGTTGAGCTGCAGGTAATATTAAAATTGCGCATGGGCATGAAATAGCATTATAAGTAAAATTTTTGGTGTTGCAGCTTCAATCCTCTTCAATATTTTTACAAATATAGGTAACTGCTTGTTCCTTTTCTATTACACGACGCATATGTGCAATTAAAAACAAAGTCTACTTTGAACGATATAATTGCGTCTTATTACAATTTACCGTAAAAAATGTGTTAGGTATTTGAATATAATTATGTACATGTATGTGTATTTCTGAACCCGTTGAATATACCAACATTATGACCGAACGCAGCCTAGTAAGTTGCTCATGATGACGGAACCACCAACACGCGAGAATTATTATCGTTCTTCCTCAATATGTGTTGAACAGAGATAGCTCTAAGCAACTAATGTTGGTGGTTTTTCAATAGCCGCATGGTCGAAAGGCGACTGCCAACAAACCAATCATAATATCACAAATATTTCCCCTTAACGTAGCAAAGTAGGGATAGTAAACTGCGAACTTCTGAGGGGTAACTTTGTACGATTCCTCTTAAACAAAACTGGTTATATGTGTGTAAAGTACAAAATAGATGGAAATGTTAGTTTATTTGTAAAATATTTTTTAATTTCTTCGTTACTTAGAACGGTTTTATTAACAATACGTCTTTGTGTCAAAAATAAAGATTACTTTAATTAAAAAGTGTAGAGTAGTTCCGGAGGAGATGGTCATACGAGAGAGATGACCAACGAATTTTTTTTAAATTTAAATTTAATAAGCCTCGCAGCCGATGGACTAATTCCTTTCGCACCAAGGATAGGAATAGGTGGACGTGTGAAATTTCGGAAAAATAAAATTTAAAACTGTGCCACTTATCAAATTTAAGTAACAAAAAAATTTCGCTGGCCATCTCTCCCGTATGGCCATTTCCCCCGCAATTACCCTATTATATTTTAATTTCTTAATTTTTAGTGGGTGAATCAGCCGTTTTTTTATTATCGGCACTGTTCCACAGGTATAATGTTTATCTATTCTTATTTCAAAGTCAATTACATGAACGGAAACTAAAATGTTAAGCCCATTTCACGCCAAGGTAGTTTCGTTTAATCACTTCAATCAAATAAATTCAAACATCTTGCGTCAATTGAAAAGTTGGTTTAATTACTAATTCGCTGTAACTTCCGAAATTCATTAAAAAAGGAATCTAGGAGCGTTTGATTTAAAATAATTTATTATTTTGTCACTTATACGTCAGAACACGTTATTTTTGTGTAACAGTGACAAGTCGTTACTACGTGGAACAGTAACAGGTACTATTAAACGTTACCAGTTCCAGTTACGTATCATTGGTTGTCACTGTTACAGAAAAATCACTGTGACAAAATAAGAGGTTACGAAATAACGTCTCATCTCTACTTTGAACATGGTAGGTTAAGTAGAGCAGATGGCATAGCATATGATGCCACACTGGACTTCGCCTTAAAAATTTGATCCTGTGATGATCATGTATAAAATTTTACAAAGACCACACCCACCACCACCACCCACCACCACCAGCATCATCATCATCATCATCAAGTTTTTTAGTTTGGTTCTATTCTGTTCTATTGTTCGGTTCTATTGTTAATTTTTTTTTTTTGGTAACTTATGTTGAATCGACTGCACATACCGCTGACAAGCCTTTGGCTTAGTGGTGTGAGGCGAATTAATCAACTTTTTCATGAATTTTGTATTGTATTTTGTTTTAAATGATGAATTTTGTATTTTGTTGTGGGTGATACTTGTATACATCGGTCTTGCAATAGAGATTATTATTATTATTATTGTTGTTGTTGTTGCTGTTGCTGTTGCTGTGCACATGTTGCTGTTGCATGTGCACGTGGCCGCCTTGCATTGGGATGACTATTGTGTGGCGAACTGGCTTCAATTTGTCAATCCTACTGCAATATCAGGTCAACAAGCGATCGAAAGATGTCGCTACTTAAATGTCCATTACTTTCACATCGCATTGGCGAATAACCCTAGGACATATCGGTTTGGTTTGCAGTGAAGTTCTCGGGCTACGGTTCTGCTGACGAAGGCCCAACTAGGCCTGAAACAGCTGTACAGAGCCTGCTCGGGGAATCCACTGCAATCAAAACCGATTTGCACAAAAATTTTCAAAATTCTCATATGCTTTGACAGCACATGGCCGCCTTGCATTGGGATGACTTATTATGTGGCGAACTGGCTTCAATTTGTCAATCCTACTGCAATATCAGGTCAACAAGCGATCGAAAGATGTCGCTACTTAAATGTCCATTAATAATAATATAGTTATAATAAGTTAATAACTTATAGCTAAAATAACTTATTATAGCTTTACAGTCGATTTTAGAATTTTAAAATGTCTACCGGTGGAGTAACCAGTTAATTCTGAAATGTGCCCTAGTTTTGCTTAAATAAAAAAATTGCTATTTTTGTATTAAGAGCGTGAAGGAGGCGATTTTGGCCCGCGGCGGAATTATAAGCCCGAGGCCCGAAGGGCCGAGCGATTATAAGGCGCAAAGGGCCAAAATCGTCGTTCACGCCTGAAATGTAAACAAAATATTTTGTAAAATCGTTTAAATCCACCTAAAGCTTTGAAAAAATAAGTAGTACGATTCGTTCTCAAAAAACAAGTTACGTTGTTGGTTGCTAATGTGATGCAAATAAACATTTTGGTTTCAAGGTTTTAGGGCGCAAAAGGCATTATTTACGTCCACAAATTATTGTATAAATGACTTCATTTTGATACGATTTTACAAAAATAGAATTTTGAACATTTCCTAACAATAGAAATCTAAGTTTGTATTTTTTCAAGAAGTTATAGAAAAAATTTATTGACAATTTTTTCCGTGTTACGTAAACATAAACATTATGTTAATGAAAGTTCGACTGAGGTATTTACATATAATTTGTTTATTACATATGTTTAATTATTTCAATTATTACTTATTTTATTATTTATTTCTAGAGTCCAGCCGGTTCGAGCGTTGTTTTCGGATTATAACTGACAGTAATTTTAATACATATTTGTCTGCACAAGTTTAACATTTTGACCTTGTTTGTTTACTACGAGTCGTTTTAACTAAAAGGTTCATTGTTTTAAAGCATAAACAAATCTACTATTAACGTAAACATGTGTACGTATATCATAAGTTCTAGACGTTATAATATTCTCATTTTTCGTGTTACTTAATAAATTCGAAAGGAATGTGCTTTCCAAAGTGCATTGTATGTATTTCTTTCGTACTACTTCTATGTTATCGTTATCTTTCAATGTTCGAATAAGAAACATAAGTTGTTTATATGACTGTGTACACACATGCAATACGAACGTCCTCCGATTAATTAAATTAGGACGTAACACATTAACGTCATAGAATCAGCTGAGTAGGAGTATATGAAAGCATACTTCAATTGGTAAATTATGATGCAGTCAGTTAAAGATGTGCACACCTCAAATTTATTGGGTCCAACAGCCCTAAATAACTAGTACTCACGCTCCTAAAGAAAATAAGAGGTTAAAGGCATATTAAAAATTCAGTACAGTAAACATCAATTGGCTTCGTTTTTATCACGGTTCTTGTTTAGGATGATAAAATACTGCGAAATTTTGAAATGAATCTATTTAAAATAATATTTATGCCTAACAACTTCTAAACATAATAGAAACAGAGCCAGTTTTTTTCCAACTTTCAGTTTCTACGATATACTGCAACTTCTCGTGTGTTAACTTTTAAATTATACAGGGCTAAAACTAATTAAAGGCTCTTAAACTACACTTATCAAAATGATCTAGGGCAGCGATGCACACAGGCGCCTAGAAAGTGTTCACCTCACTATCAAATGTTTGTGAGAATCCCAGTACGTAGCAGCTTTTGCGTCGAGACAGACAGACGTCTGCAACACGCGTATGGACATTAAAAAAAGAGTACCGAGTCATTTTAAATTAAAATTAGGGCTAGGACATTTCTCAGATTTGCTATTCGAATATTCAATTAAAAATTTATTCGAATATTTCGAATAAATCGAATTAATTCGAAAAAATCGAATAATTCGAATTTTTTTTACCCATTTTTTACCCGAATAAATCGAATATATCGAATACATAATTTGAATAAATTGAATATTTGAATAATTCAAATAAATCGAATATTTAAATAAGTATTCTATTGTCGTTGTATATTTTATCAAGTTTAGAATTTAGGAAAGTTTACGCATTTTCAATATATCCGTAAAACACGAGCAGGTTTGTTTATTTTGTCTATGGTTTGGTAATATGATACGGGTATATGCGTCAGGCAGAGGGATGGAAGGAAAGAAAGATGCCAGCGTTTAGTCTCGGCGCGGTCCTTGAGGGCTACACGTGTTGATAATGTTGCGCTAATTACGCAGACGGGCTCGTGAGTGTTGCAATGAATGCAATGACATGTGATGGTGACATGTAGTGGTTAATAATTGTGGAAAAGGAGGAGCGGGTATGCGATGACATAACAGCTCTCTATCTCGCTTGCCGAAATGCTGCCACCGTTAGTATTCAATTCACCGTGCACTTCACCTGCATACGGCATTTGACCATATCCGCCGGCTGCAGAGGCGTGAGTAGTAAATGCAGGAGACATAACTAGTTGTATACCTGACCAGGTGATTGCATTGCAGGTCATGACTTGGTTGTGACTGGGCTGTGGGCAGTGTAGCAAACATTGTGGAAGTCAGTCGCACCAATGATTCTGAGAACATACGCTCAGAAGGCAAGGTATGCTAATATCCACCTGGAGTTCGTCCTTATGCATGCAAAGTACGAGGACACCTTCTCCGTGAGTTCGCATCCCAGCAGGGAGCTTCCGCATTTAGATTTACCGCTGGAGTTGGGGGGACCGGAAGGGGCCCCGGTAAGTAAAGTGTTTCACATTATTGAGTAGATGCTCGTAAATGGTCATTTGTAATTTTGCATGACATCCTTATCAAATCGAAAAGCGAAGCCCAGATGTTAAGGCGTTTACCCTCAGCTCCGCAGTGGTCGAGGAAGCGAGAAAGAGAGAAATAAAGCAGGGAAAGAGAGATTTAACCAAAGGGTGAGTGAATTTTTATTGTAACTCGGTCCTCTGACATTGTTATTAGTCGAGAATATTTAACACACAAAAAAAAACTATCCTACAATTCGAATAATGAAATCGAAACTGCACTGTACGAGCAAAATTTACACTGTACTGAAGCGGTCGGAAGCATTGTTTTCAAATAAAGAGCAAATCTGTTGCATTTGTTATTTCAATAACAAACACCGGTCCATATCCTGTGTAATTTTTTTTTCAAGCGATAAGCAACAAGTGACGTGCATTCTTTCGATTAATCGTAGACCACACACATAAAGCCGTAAATCTGTCCGAACCGAACAAATCTGGACACGCAGAAACCACATATGCTTGTCTGCTAACGGAAAAGTCATATCCATTACGCGTAATTTGAAGTGTTATTTCTGTGCTCTCTGGGATATGCGAAGAAATGGTGACACGCAGACATCATAAACAAATCCATTTGACGTTTTAAATTGTTTTTCTAAATTTTCACATGTATTAACGTGTCAAAATTGCAGACGAACGGGCCAAGTGGCCGAAGATATCGAGTTGCACGGCGAGTTGGAGTCTGTCTCGTTTCAGGCAGATCACGGATGCTTTAAAAATGTCAACTTCCACACTTGAATAGTAATTTATAGGCTTTCATTTAAGACATACGAACGGCGAACATTCCGATGAATTAATAGAGTATCTCTTGATACATTTTGGCATATGTGGGAGGCGGGCGTGTGAACTTAATGCTAAGGTTTCCATTGGTCGAAGGGATTCCAGAATCTTGTTGCAATTACGAGAGGGTGGGTTGTAATTGTTTTGGTCCTAAGGGGAACGTAAAAGAACGAGAGATCAGATTGAATCGCTAGCGAGCTCGGTCGAATTGAATTCGTAGTTGTCTTGATTGTGTTCAGGCGCTTGTAGTCCTTATTCAAATTTGTATTTTTATGTATATTTGTTGTTGCTAAATCATTTATTCCGGTCCGGTTTAAATTTAGTGTTAAGAAGGCCAATTAAAACCATACACGTGGGCGCGACGCGAATTGTTTTAAAATCCAGTGCAAAGTGCGAGTGAAAGGATTATACGATAGTGGTAATTAACATTTAATTGCTTCCTTCAACGCACCTTTGGTGGTAAAATAATTGCACAGAGATAATTTGTTTTTTCTTAATCCGGCTAAGAGTCAGTACATCTCATAGTAAGATTACACTGAGATAAATTTAATCAACTATTTTGAGTTACTTTACAGCGAGTATTAAACGCATTAGTGACTTTCATATTTAAAAATTTGATTGGTCAGCGTTCGTAATTAGTAGCCGAATTCGATAATTTAATCAATCAACAGCAATTTGCTATTTCCTACATCTACCTGGCCTTTCAATACAGTGTACTTTAAAAGTCATTCTACCCTAGGGGAATTCTCTCAGGCAAATTGTAAACTAAACAATTTGACATACATTCCTGGCCATTTTCTTGACAAAGGTTTCCACACCCTGTATATGTGGGAGGGTCAAACTGTGGTCTTGGCTGAGAGATTTGTCGGTTAATTAGAAGCCATTGCCTCGAGACTGAAATAGCCATAAACACCCATAGTGTAGTGTCGAAAACAGTCGATCTGGGTCCTTGCGCCTTTTAAATTAATTAATTAGGTCAGCCGGCGAAAGAGCGATATACAGAGAGTCCTGAAAGGCCAGGCATTGGGTAAAGCACCGCTCTCAAAAGCATAATTAACGCTCAGGTGACGTAGCAGAAGAAGTATCGGCTCACTGCACGCGCCCATTAATCAGGTTAGCTAGAGAGAGGGTTAAACAATAACTCCCAAGGGAGCCCCTGAAAAACCAGGTGATTGCTACTGATTTACTTGCAAATTGATCGCTGAAGGCGGCAGGTGTATCACATACTTCGCCCAAACCATCTGATCAACTCATTAATTAACTCCATTAATTAAGTATACTGTAGTCCCACAGAGACACTTTGTGCGTTGGTTTATTAAATTGAACAAGTCTTTGAATACCAGCAGAGTGACGGATGTTGTACCAAGACTCGAACGCATTTGAAACTCAATTAATTATTAATCTAAGTGAGGAGCAGAGCTCTCCAACAAACATCTGTGTAAACATTATACCACCAACGAAGTGAAGCGGAAGAAAATAGATCGCGCCGATATTCGAAAGTGAAATCGGTTAAACGAATTACACTGTACTTTCTGAGAATTACAATTGTTGTTTATTTGTATTGATTTCAACAACAGGGTTTTCGCTCACTGTACCCGATCCCACAGAGGCGGCGACGAGGAGTTTGCCTTTTTTTTCCAATAAATAATTACTTAAATTTAATTGTTGCGTTTCATTATTAACTTGCCAATTTCCTTTTTGTAAAGAAATTATTATACTGCCCACCAAACAAAGAACCTGGGTATCAAAACGTAACGGCGGATTACATCCGACGATTGGGTCATAATTAGTTAATATTAAAATTAATCTCAGTACGGAACAAGTTCCATAAAAGTCATTCACCCCTCGCCACAGCTGGAGGGCCGATCGTTAGGGTCCGACAAGCCGTAAGCAGGTAACGTCTAGCCGGGCATTCCTTAGCAATAAATCTTAATTGAGGATTTTGTTGGCACATATTTATTATTTGCTTATACAATTTTATTATCTGTTTACTTGTCAGAATTAATTAATTGCCAAGTAATTAGTGGGGCGCGCATTACATTACTTTGACAATTTCATTTTAAAGTATTCCCAAACATCACTTCTGGACAATATTTTGAGATAAGCGATATGAGAAATACTATAACGCGTAGCAGCAGACCAAAATAGATAGACTTCGTAAAAAAGGGGTCTACATTATTGTGTCAAAGATTGCAGGGATATTTTCTTCTTTGTCGATAATGAAAGCAACTAGAAAAGTAGTTAAAAATTTTTCAATTCACTGAATAATTTGAAAATTCGAATTATTTGAATAATTTAAAAAGTGCAATTATTTGAGTTATTCGAATTATTTGAAAATTCGAATTATTAAATTTGAACGTATTCGAATAGAGGAGTGCACATGTATTCGAATATTCGAATTATTCGAATATGATTCCCATCCTTAATTAAAATGGAAAAACGAATATCTTTTTGGACCAAGAGTTTTAAATAAGTAGGGTAATGTATAATATTGTGTGTGCAAAACCAATCTTAAAGTCTAATAAAAAAAATTAATTACAGAATACGCCGCGCCGCGCCGCGCCGTCTATAATTTCTTCCGTGGTTAGAACAACGCTTAACATGGTGGGGGTACACTGCCCCTCTCGTGAGCATCCCTTGTCTAAGGGACAAACGTAAAAAGTATATTTGCGTACGTTAAGCGATATTATTTGCGAATGTAACATGCAAAGATTTAATGTAGCCACCTTAGGATCCAGTTGGTGATGTTTACCTTTGTATTACATTAATTTAGTTGATGTTGTCTGAGAAGAATATAAGTTGAGTTTTATAGTGTTTTGGAATCAATAACGACGGAAAGACGGCATCTTAGTCGTGAAATTCAGTTAAGAGCTCTCTAGGTATGATACACGAGGCATGACTATTCGATATGTGGCGGAGACTCGCGCTTGTAGCAGCGTTATGAAGAAACTGGTGACGTAAAAGAAATACAGCATAGATTTTTTCAGATGCAAGTTCTTCGTAACCGAAATCTTACTACCAACCAACTAAAATGTCTATCAGATATGTGTCAATGATCAAGCTGTAAGAAACAGCTTACATAAGGATGGATTCCATGCTCGACGTCCAGTTAAGGTTCCTGTTCTCTCGCGTTGCAAACGCGCACGGATATTAAAATAGGCTGAAGAACACGTCAACTTGCAAGAACAAGATTGGGATCATGTGCTCTTTACCGATTCTAGAAGGCTGAAGATGTGAAAAGGACCTGGAAATGAAAATTGTTTGGCAACTGCTCAGGAAGTGGAGCGGTACCAAGCGGGGATTGTAATAATTTGGGCTGTAGTTGGAATTGACCTTACAGCAGACCTCATTTTTTAATAGCCAACGCGTATCTGGACACAATTCAACCACCTGCTATCCTTCCATAGGCGGACCAAGTCGGAGGACAGTTCTTACTTATGTATCACAATGCTCGACCACATGTTGCGAGAACAGTTAGGAATTTTTTGGATAAATAACGTATCGCAGTATTACCTTGGCCCGTGCAATCCCTTGACTTAAATCGGATAGATCACGTGTGGGATATGTTACAAAGACATGTCCTGAATCATGGCATGATGTTTCAAACAACGGAAGAGCTCTCAAACTGTTTACGAAACCAGTGGCAACAATTTGGACAAAATGCAATACACAGTTTAATTAGAAGTATGCCCAATAGGTGCCGTGCTGTGATTGACGCCAGAGATAGCCACACACTATATTAAAAGTGAAACTCTCATTTTCGTTTCGATTAAGTTGTAATTTCGAAGTTAGAAATTTGCTTTATGTTTGTTGGATGCCCTAAGTAACGAAACTATGATAACTTCATTTTGGTTTATGCTAAAAATAAAGGGTTTTCCATTAAGAGCGACGCATTTTGTTTGTAAAACACAGATATATAAGATCATTTTTAGTTCAGTATAAAGTACAGTTAATACCATTATTGACGGAACCATAACATCATTCAAATGTCCTCCACGGAAGCGCTGACAGGGATGAATCCGTTTAATCCAAGTTTCCATGACTTTTCCACATAATTTGTTTTTTTTTGTGCGGTATGAGCTTCTGGCATGCTTGGAACTCACATGCGCAAAATACGAGCGACGTACGCTTACATTTCATTTATACATATTAGTAAGTATATCGTACATATTAGTAAGTATAGTTTCTAAATAAAAAAATATTAAAACTACAAAAAGATTTGTTTCATTTAAAATTTTTAGTTCAACTTGTATTTCTAAGTTTCTAAGTACGTTTGCCGCCTATATCCAATTAAAAAATGAACCAAATTACGTCCGTGGCGTCATACGGATACGACAGGAAGGATTTTTGTCGCAGTTGTAAATATGGCGTACACAAAGGGTTAAATCGGACGAGCGAGGAGAATAATTGACTGGTCTATTTCTGGAAGTAATCGATTCACCAAACTTCTCTTTCAGTAAATCAATTGTTTGATTGGCAGTGTGGCAAGTGTCTTGTTGAAACCACATGTCGTCCAAGTCGAGAGTATCTAATTCGGATCAAAAAAATTCACTCATGGAAACTTGGGTTAAACCATATTTAAATCGATTCATTTCTGTCGGCGCTTCCGTGAAGGACATTTGAATGATGTTGTGGTTCCATCAATAATGGTATTGTTGGTTTTCTATGACTTTCAAACAGTAGAGTTTACCTTTAGTTAAGTTTATTGAGGAACATTGACTTTTTACAATATGTACAGCATCAACTAAATTGTTTACATTGTGTTAATATAAATCTTAAATATTGAATTATTCAGCCAACTACATAGTAACGTTTTATTTAGTAAATCAAGTCACGCTTTATTTTCAAATTGCCCATTACTTTCAGTACTCCTACTTGGGCAATTGGGTTTTAAAACTTGTACTATAAGTCTTTCAAAATCTTGACGTTCCAGGGTTTTTGTGAGGAAGTCTGCGAGTTGATGTTCTAATGGTACGTATTTCATTTCGATGCCTCCACTTCGTCTTTAATAAAATGAAACTTATTTTCGATATGTTTAGTCTTACGGTGAAATCTTGGATTTTGGCCGTATCTAATAACTCCTTGATTATCGCATAACAGAGTAAAAATTTGCTCTTCTTCATTAGTAATGATGAATTAAGGCCATATTATTTCTTGAGTAGCAAGAGCTGCTGCCATATATCCGCTATGTAGGCTGCAGGTTGCATTTAACTCTTGTTTCCTTGACGCCCAGGAAACTGGACCACCGTTGAAAATCATCAGCTTGCCACTCGTTGATACTAAAACCTCCGGAAACTGATAAATATGCTGTTCTTGAGCAAAGCCTTATAGAACGTTTTGCGGAATCAGAAGAGAGCTGTCTGCGTAAATTACTGAATGACATGTCTTTGGGAGACAAGAAGCTGTCATTTTTGCTTCGAGAAATGAGAGAACTCGCATCCGAAAAATGTAAAGAAGATGCTCTCAAGTCAATGTGGATGCAACGACTTCCGCAACAAATACAGATGGTTTTATCCTCTAGCTCAGAAGGTTTACGGAAACTCGCCGTTTTAGTGGATAAAATACATGATATTACTCAAGGTTTGTGCTTCAAGTAGCGCAGAAAAATCTTTCAATCAAAACAAAATAGCTGCCTTAGCATCCCAGTTAAAAGATTTGGCACTGCAGATCGAAGAGCTTAAAAGTCAACCAAGACAATCACGCTCACGAGAGCAAGTATATACCCACATCGGGAGGAAGATCAACCTCATTTCAACTTAAGGGCTACTGTTGGTCTCATAGCAGATTTGGGAAGAAAGCAAGACGATGCGATTCTCCATGCAGTTACGATGATTCAAAAAACTAGACGACGCATTGCTACATGCGGCTGGTAATGCTAATGTAATTTCTTCAAACCGTCTAACTATAAGCGACAAAAATTCAGATATAATTTATCTTATTGATATTGGAGCTGATGTCTCCGTTGTTCCCAAAGATACACATTCACGGTTAAAACCAGAGTCATTTCAACTTTTCGTAACTAATGGTTCTGTAATTCTGACATTTGGTAAACGCTTGTTAGATGTTAATCTAAGATTGAGATTATTTCGTTGGCATTTTATTATTGCTGATGTGTCTCGGAAAGTATAAAATTGGACTCCTGAGAAGTATTAGATGTTCTTGAAATTTAAAAAATTTGGAATTGAATTTTTAAAAGTTTATTGTTTAATGATAGCCCTGTAAAGAGGGGGAATCAGTGGACAAAACCTGCTATGATAGCGAATACTGCCCCCATATGAGCATTTTTGGAGATTTTATTGCAAGGTCAAAATAGATTGGGAATTACGAGGAATTGTCAGTTTTCGGAGCCGGGAATTTTTGAAAAAATTGGCACTTTTTGAAAATTTTTGGAATTGAGGCGAATTAGATTGGAGATTCCGGAAAGAGGGCACTTTTCGGGGTTGAGAATTTTATGAAAAAATGAGCATTCTTGGAGATTATTTTGGTGCTAATTTTTTGGGGCACTTCGGTTTGCTCGTCGACATTAAAAAACTGGGTCTTATTGATGAAACAACATCTCTTTGTTCATCTTGCAAAATCACTACTAAATCAGTCTCTAGTATCAAGACTTTATCGTAAAATTTAACTTTGATTAAAACTCTGGAAGAGTCATTACTGACATGGACATTAAACTAATTTCGGGCATTCATGTAAACATTCGGTTAAACAATATATCCAAACAAGTGGCCCACCAATTTTTTCACAACCAAGATGACTACCACCGGAGAGATTATTAATAGCTAAAAAAGAATTTGAATATATGATTCAGCAGGACATATGCAGACCTTCCAAAAGTCCATAGGCTAGTCCCCTAAATTTGGTACCAAAAAAGAACGGACAATGGCGCCCCTGCGGTGATTACAGAAAATTAAATTCTACAACTATTCCAAATCGATATCCGCTCCCACACATTTATGACTTCATTCATTCTTTATCCGGAAAAACCATATTTTCGACGATAGAACTGGTGAGGGCCTACAATAAAATACCTGTTACAGAAGAGGACATTCCCAAGACTACAGTTACCACTCCATTTGGATTGTTCAAATTTACCGTTATGATGTTTGGCCTTTGCGGTGCAGCTCAAACATTCCAGAGATTTGTAAATGAGGTCTTGTACGGCCCTGATTTTGTGTTGTATATTTCGAAGACATTCTAGTTTTTTCAGCAAACGAAAAATATCATGAATTACATCTTCAGCAAATATTCGGGCGCCTTCGTAAATATGGTGATAAAAGAAATATCTCGTGGTCGACAGAGTCTATCGAGCCATTTCAGAAAGTTAAGAATAGTCTCGCGAAGGCGATTTTGCTAGTCCAGCCTGTGCATGGCGTTCCTACTTTATTGGCAGTGGACGCCTCTAATTTCGCCGTCGGCGTCGGTGCAGTCCTACAGCAACTGAAGGACAAGCAATGGAAACCGTTGAGATATTTCTCTAGAAAACTAGCGGAAGCAGAGCGTTCCTGTAGCACTTATGATCGGGAACTATTATCTGCCTACCTCAGCAACAAACACTTTAGATATTTTCTACAGGATAGAACTTTTATACTTTTTACCGATCACAGACCCTTGACCTTTGCATTCTCTAAATCGGCAGACAATTCCTCCCCTAGACAATGTAGACATCTTGACTATATCGCCCAATTCACTACCGATATTCAACATGTTGTTGCTGACGCACTGTCAAGAATGAATGCATTTAGTCTGGCAAATGATGTCGATTTAAAAAAACTCAATAGAGAACAAAATGAATCTAGTGAATTAAGGGACATAATGAACGAACCAGGATCTGCGACCTGTTTCAAATAACGATGTCATAATATTTTGCAATCTATATAATGGAGTATATCGGCTATATCTAACGGATTTCTTCAGGAAAAAAGTTTTTCATCTATTACATGATACATTACATCCGGGCATTAAAGCAACAGTTAAGTTAGTTCAACAGAGATATGTATGGCCAAACATGAAGAAGAACTGTGCTCGGTGGGCAAAGTTGTCACCGTGGCAAAATTTTCAAAAACGTTCGTATGCCTCTTTAACAATTCAAGGGACCGCAACAAAGATTTTCACATATTCATTTAGACATAGTCGATCCCATGCTACCATCAGATGGATTTCGTTATTGCTTGACAGCTATAGATCGGTTTACAAGAGGGCCCGAAGCGTGGCCTATAAGATATAACATTTTATCAAAATTCGATAGCGAGATTCGGAAGTCCGCACATCGTCACAGCGGATCAAGGAGTCCAGTTTGAATCAGAGCTGTTCGACGAATTATCGAAGCTTTCGGGAATCCAGCACAATAGGACGACGTCATATCATCCCCATTGCAATGGTTTATTGGAAAGGTGGCATCGCTGCCTTAAATCGTCCATCAAATGTCACGCGACCAATCATTGGACAGAAGTTTTACCGAATATCTTGCTGGGATTTCGATCAGATATGCATGACGAAGTACATTCGACTCCTTCGGAAATGTTATACGGGTAGAGTTTAAGATTATAATAATAATAATAAACTATATTATTAGGTCGTTCGGAAAAAAATGTCGCGTTATGTCTAGATTTTTTTGATTCCAGAAAAGTTGGATATCATCGTGGAATATAACTGCTAGCAGAAAGATGGTAAAAGGTCACTGATGCAAATGGTGGTTATATAGTTTAATCAAAATTTATATACTTATGTATATAAACATTCTGAATTAAAAAGAAAACGACATTTTTTTCCAAACAACCTAATATTATTATTATTACTAATTAATAACTATACTGCTGCACCTGCATAAAGTTGCGAACTCTATGGAAAAACGTTGAAGTTAAAAATCCACTTGGAGATTATGCCCAGCTCAGTGGAGACGGGGTAGGCTACAATTTGTAGCTTAAACCTAGTTGAAAAGAGGGCGCCACTTCAATTATATCAAATTATCAACACGGGCTTGATCAGTGAATGTTAATATAAATGACTGGAATACATCAAAGTAAAATTTAACTTTATTTCTGTTAAATTTTATAAGTTGCTTTACTTTATTTTAAGATTCACTAATCAAGGCCGTGCTGATAATTTGATATAAATTGAATTTAGTTACTGAATCTTTTTAAAATATTTTGAAGCTGAGCAAGTGAAAAATTCCCAAACTGCACAAGCAGATACATCTTGACGAGTACTTTAAAAAACCTAGGTGAAATTTTGCGATAAAATAATTAGGGAAGCCAATATTTGAACACTTCTAAATTTACATGGGATTTCCTATGTTACGTTCAATGCAGCACCCTGTATAATACAATTAAGTACGTTCTCCAACAATCTACTAGAATATTCGTCCACGGAAAGGGGTGTAGTTCTCAGGGAATGCAAGATGTTCGACAGCTACAGAGAGGAATCCTCCTCGACGACCACGGTGTCAACGGTAGAAAAGATCTCGAGATGCGTTGGTCGGTAGAAAGAAAATTTAAAGCAGCTTGTAGGACTTGTACCAACGGGAATTAAATGAAATTGAGAAATAAAATAAAATAAATAAACAAAAATAGTACAATGAGGTCTCCGAACTATACAGCCTGTGGCATTTAACCGGGTTTCTTCATTAACGCCGTTCCTTTTGAAAATATAGAAAAATGTTTTGTACAAAAGTATCATCCTTTCAAGCTCCCTATAATTTAAAATTATTTTCAAATATACAAGTATATCAGGTTATTTTAGGATAAGTTTAATAAGGGTTCCCTCTACATAAGTTCTATGGTTTTTAAGATTTTATGCATTGTTTACGGTTTTCGGAAAATACAGATGTAACTTTTATAATTAATATCTCATTAACGAAGAAAGTTAGAATGCAGATATTGTGGTACTGTTCCAAGCTAAGTGGAAGGTATCTACCGCAGTAACAAAATTTACTTTTAAACAGGGATTGAGTGAAACTATTTCCAATTCGACAACAAGTGAAGGGCAATAACTTTTATTTTTTAAGTGGAACGGTATTATTTTTAAGTCGTCGTTAGATGCCTCATAAAGTTATCTTTCAATTAGCTATACACTTCCCTAGACTAATTACTGACGGTTGAGGAGATATTTAATATTGTTTCATAATCTCTGCATTTTTATATATTGGTTAAAATCAGGAGAGATTATTTACTCAAACATTTTACTTGTTTTGAGTAAAATGTCAATTTGCTAAGTTTTTAAGTCCTGGTCGTATAAAATATTGTTAAACATCATATGTTTAACAATATTTTATATTTATTTTATTTTATATTTTATTATATTTTATTTTGTACTTAATTGCATTGTTAAGGCTTGTGATAGGTTAAACAGTAACGAGAGAAATAATTTTGATTTGTATTTTTAAGTATTGTTAAGTTTCCTCCAGTGATATCGCTTAAACACACAATTATCTTCATCGTGTGGTTATCTATGTTTTATGAAACTGTGCCTAAGGCAGTTTTATTTTATATTTATATATTTATATTTATAGTAACGGTTAAATAATGATTTATTGACCTGATACTATTGAATTTTGACATTAATTTTTTATTAGCAAACAATCAAATCAAATCAATTTTATTTAAGCAATAAAGATCCTTTAGAAAGAAAACGGTCTTTTCGTGCCGGATTTAATTTATTATTACAGGTAATTGTAATAGGCGCTATTAGCGTTTACCAACCTGGCAACCCTATCTCTCAGTCTTCGGATTTCATCGAGTCAGTGTACACACGAAATTATGTGCACGAAAAACGTAACATTTGCCGAAGAACTAACCGCTGTAATAGAATTTAATACGAATGAAGAAGAAGAAGAGCAAAACAATAACTGGATGCAAGATACATGCGACCGAATCCGTTTCCATCAACGTATTAACAAATTATCGAAAATTCTCGACCCTATTCTATTCCGGAAGCACGAATTGTACAAGAAAGAAGCAAACGTAAAATCGCTAGTTATTGACATGGAAGGATTCCAATTGGAACCCTTTGTGGTGAAAGAATTAGCAATCAGAGACGGGTATGGCATAGCAGGTATTCTTTTTGTCACTGCCGAAGGATTTGGAATGAAACTTCTTAGATAATTTATCATGCCCAGTATTCGTTGTAGTTCTACTTTATTGTTCGGTTCTCTCAATTCTAACATAGCCTCTATTTTACTTTTATCAGGTGTAATTCCAACTTCACTAAAAACGTGTCCCAAATAATTTTTTTTATTTTTTATCTGTAGTGGTTGCCCAACGGGGTCCTAAGTCAAAGACTTGTCAGGACCTCAGGAGCGGAAGTGCATTTGAGTGTGTGTAAAGTGTTCCATGGCTTTGTTACTTCCAACCTTCTCGCCGTTTAAGGGGAAGCAGTGTCGAATTTTATCCCCAACACTGAAGGGTGCCTGAAGTCGATACCGACCACCCCCGAGAAAAATACTGAGTGCGGTTCGAACCGACGACCATGCGATTGCAAGGCCGGTTCTCTTACCACTGGACCGTTCACTTAACTTTATTAATTCTGAATTGTGTTTTATGCTTGCAAAATTTTCTTCAGAATTTCATCGTGCACCTCCTTTGTTTCACCAGCTATTAATAAGTCATCAAAATGGATAGTTACTCCTTTTATATCTGCAAAAATGTTTTGATTTACTTTCTGGAAATATTCTGGTGCCAAATTTAATCCCAAAGGAAGCCTTTTGAATGTATACGTTACATTACAACGTTACACATAATTTACTTGATTCTTCAGTTAATTCAACTTGATAAAATCCTTCCTTAAAATCTAACACAGTAAAAAACTTTTTTCATTTTAACTTACTTGCTATTTCATTTAGGCCCGATTTTACAATCGTCGGATAAGCATTATTATTGGTATAACGTGACGTAGGTGTGACGTAGATATGGAGGAACATTAAAGGATATTTGGCGAACAGTTATTCCGTTGTTATTCCACGATTGTACAACTGGGCCTTAGTCGGAATTAAGAAATGTTCTTTCTCTATTACTTTGTTAAGTTCATGTGGATCCAGACATAACCGAATTGATCCATCCTGCTATTCAACAATAACTAGATTGCTTAGCTATTCAGTAGGTTTATCCACTTTATTAATAATATCCCTTTTTTCTAGCTCTTTTAATTTCACTTTTAGTTTTTCCTCTATAACTAACGGAACCCTTCTTGGAGATTGAATGATAGATTGTGCGCCCTTTTTAATCTTAATTTTACACTTTTCTTTAAACATACCTAATCCTTCAAAAATATCTTTCAATGAATTTTTCTTACTTTCGAACCCTAATTCCAAGGCATCAACTTTTTTGATCAAATTAAATTTTTTGCAACTATCTAATCCTAATATCGGCCTAATGTTTTTTAAATCAACAATAACAAAATTTTGTTTACATTCAATTTTTCCCAAGCTACAACTTAAGCTAACTGTACTCTTCGGTCTAACTTTAAAACCTCCATATTCTTCTAATAATACTCTACTCTACTCTGATAATTCTCTTAACACTATTACAGAGTTGTAGTTTCTTAGTTAGAATTTTTTTAAATAATTGTTGGGGAAGTTTATTCACCTCTGATCCCTTGATCTTCTTGAAACTAATTTCTTCGTTTTCTACCATAATTTTCTTCCCCCACTCTACTTCATTTTTCTGTGGGTCGAGAACATGCACCAGGTTAATGAACACATCCTGGATGTTTTCTTTCTTCAGTAATACTACTACCTTTTCTTGTTACTTCGACATGCCACTGCAAAATGATTGTTGAGGGCACACTTTTGACATCTTTTCTCTTTCCTTCTGCCATGCCCTTGAGGTGATCAACAATTCTCACTTGTACCACTTTTTCTGTGACTTCGATAACTCCGCGGCTCTACATATTTCTATTGCTCTGCCCAAATTTAAGTCTTGCTCTTTCAACAACTGTTCTTGAATACTTAAATCTGCTATTCCAAATACAGTTCTATCACGCAGCAGTGAATCGGTTTGCTTTTTAAACTCACATGATTTGCTTAAAATTTTAATATCTGTCAAGTGATCAAACAACTCACCTTCTTGCTGCGTTCTCTTATAGAACTTGTACCTCTCCTACACAATATTTTTCTTTGGACTCGTATACTTCTCAAATTCTTAAAGTACTGCGACGCGGTTAACGTCTATCTGTATGCAAATAAAAAAAGAAGAAAAAGAAAAGGGGGTGAAACGGAGTCGGTTAAAACTACCTGTATTGGTTGGAAATTTATCATGCGCACCGACGAATAAACCCGAGCCAGTGGAGACGGCCGTGGTAACCAAGAAATACTCTTTGCACAGGTATTCAACAGGTTGATGTAAGGGGGCGCCACCTAGGTCGCGGCGCAATAGTGAAAAGAGAAACCACCGCCAGGAGTGATTCCCCGAGAAAATACACGCGGTCTAACTCTAATTGACCTGCTTCGTAAACCAGGCAACAGAAATACTACCAAAAAAAACACAGAAAACGCGCCTGTGCATAATAAAGAAAAGACAGAAATCAGGTTCACGTATCTTTCCTTTATTGCATAGATTCTGTAGTTGAGTTGAGTTCGTTTTGAGACCGAACAAGGCGAACATATTGTAGTGTTGCGTTCCTTGCAGATGTGGTAAGTATCAAAATTGTTATCTTTCTCTTTTAATTGATCCGTTTAACCATATCCCCTACACATTTACGTATTATAGTTGTCTTTTATTATTTTATATTCAAATGTCAAAGTGACAGTACAGGGTGGGAACTCTCAATGTCAAATCAAATGCAGCTCTTTATTATAATTTTGAAGAAAATTCTTTTGGAAATAAATCGGTGAGTAATTTAGTTGTTTAGTTTGTAGTGTGTGCCTAAACATTCTAAAGAACACAGGTAATTTCGGATTTGCCAGATGTTGTTATCTGTAGTGTCCAATTGCAAAACAAACAATAACTCTTCTATAATATTAAGGATTCTTTTTATATGGGTGTTTGCTGTTCAAATGAATGATGAATGAAAGTATGTGTTACATGTAATGTGTTTTTTAAAACCAAAAGAATTTTCTCAAATGAAGCACTTACTTTAGCTTTATTGTATGTGACATTCCTGGATATATTTTGAAGATAATTATAACTACTGAATCAAAGAAAATAATTTTTTTTAAGTATAATAGGGTATATTCTGGATCGAAGACGTTAAATTTAAAGGGTTGTTAAATTTCGTTACCGTGGTAACAGCCAATCATAAGACTATTTTGAATTTCAACGTACCCTTAAATTTTAACAGCCTGTTAATAAGTTACAGACTAGCCCCTATTGACGTTTAAATTATAAGAGCAGATTTTTTTTATTGATCTTGATGTTATGGTTGCTAAAGTAAGATCACAGTAAGATTAACGTTTTGTGTACAATTGCTTCCCATTACACACCGGTTTATTGAATCTCTCAGGTGACCAACCCCTCCATATTATTTGTAAATACTTCAATCAGTTTGACATTCATTGACACAAAATTATATTAACATTACAACAATATCTTGAATTATTTAATATTACTAATAATCTAAATATTTGAATTATAAACAAATTTAAACATCTTAACACTTTTTGTATAAATGTCTTTCATATAAGTTTTTATAGTTTATTATAAACGTTGCACTTTGTAGAAAGCTGCATCCTGGAGTACACTTGTAGAACGCCTCATCCCGAAGAACGTTGCATCTGGAAGAACTCTGCATCCTGAAGTACGTATTTTGCAGAATGTTTTATGAAGAATATTGTTTCTTGTGGAATGTTGTATTTTTGAAGGAATTTTGTAGAATGTTGTATGAAGAATATTGCTTCTTGTGGAACATTGTATTTTTTCAAGGAATATTGTTATGAAGACTGTTATACAAGGTGTCCCGTGACGTAATGTCACCACTTCACCTACGTGATAATCAATTCAGACTAAGTAAAAAACTCTAATAAAGTTTTGTTCTAAAGTAAACCGTTTCAAAAATACTGGATGTTTAATGTTTCATTTTTTATTTTCTAAAATTTTAAAGTTCATCTAATCATTTATCCATTCACCTAATAATCAATTCAAACTAAAAAAAAAACTCTAATGAAGCAAACCATTATTTTTCAAGAGTACGACGTGTTTTGTAATTTTCAGAATTTTTAAACTCTCAAAAGGTGTTCAAAATAGCCCCCGTTGTTTGCTAAACACATTCTGGCATGCTTCAAAAGAGATGTAGTTGCCTTTGAAGACCTTTTGAGATAAAGTTTAAAAATTTCTGAAAATTACAAAACACGTCGTATTGTTGAAAAATAATGGTTTGCTTTATTAGAGTTTTTTTTTTAGTTTGAATTGATTATTAGGTGAACGGATAAATGATTCGGTGAACTTTCAAATTAAGAAAAAAATAAAACATTAAACATTAAACACCCAGTATTTTTTAAACGGTTTACTTTAGAACAAAACTTTAGTAGAGTTTTTACTTACTTTGAATTGACTATCACGTAGGTGAAGTGGTGACATTACGTCACGAGACAGCCTGTATTTTTGGGAATTATTGTAGGATGTGAAGTTTGTTGTAAGTAAACTCTTAAGTTCCAGGCTCTGAAGGAGTCCTTAAACAAAATTTTAAACCAACCTAAACCAATTTAAATCTGAAGGAAACCTTACGCAAAATTTTAAATCAATTGACCTTGAAGGAGTCCTAAGACGGAATTTTAAAATACATTAGCAGAAAAAAAATACACAAGTCTAAAAAGCAATAAATTAAGTTAACGGCACGATACTTTGACGAAGTACAAAAGAAATGAATGAATACACCAAGTACTAGGATTGCAGCCAGTTTGCTACTTAATAAGTCATCCCATGTAAGGCGGCCATACGTTTTTAAATTTTTTTAAAAAGTTTTCCGTTAGTCTCCACAAAGTGCGTCGATTGTGTTTACAACGCGACAACGGACATTAGTTCGAACCAAACTGCGGACTAACTTAGTTCGGTTCTCTCTCACGGAAGTGCCGAACTAAAAGCGGACCATTTTAGTCCGTAGAGTTTACAACGATCGAACCAAGATTAAGGTTCTAATTTGGTCCACATATATAGTTATGTACATCTGAGTAAAGCCACCCTTAACTAAAATATCAATTCTTATCCTTGTTTATGTTTATTTATGCTAAGCTTTATATTCGACTTTGAGGAAACTTTTCTCAGTTCTTATTTGCCATCGTGTTAGAGAGTTCATGCAATTCGTTATTACGCGCAAATTGTAATTACTTTTTGAAATAAACTTTTTTAAAAAGTCAATTCTTTATTTTGCGTATTTAACTGGCGCTGCGAACAGGATACCCAAACGGTGTAAATTCGCGAGTGAAAAGTGAAACACCGGCCCTTTTCAAAGGTTTATTGAGTATCTCGAATACCCTCATCGTCACGAAGCTAGTTAGTGCAACTCCACTGGACGCCTAGAGAGAGGTCACAAACGTCCGCTCTCAACTTAGGACATCGTCATCGGTGCGCTACGCTACACCAGCTTCACCTAGACGTCATCCCTCGTCCGAAGTCTTCGTCACCGAGTGCTTCATTGGACACGCTAGGCATCTGGAATGCTGTTGGCAGTAGTTTTGTAAGTTCGTCTCCTTTATCCTTATTTTATTATAATTTACGCATACGTTTAAAGGCAAAGCGATAGATCCCCAATCGTCTTTAGAAATACCGCTAATAGTTCGAGCGACTCCGAATCATTGTCAGATTTTGAAAATTTTAGTATAAGTCGTAACAATAATAGCAACAAAATGGCACAAATCACACAACTGGACCTAAATTTGGCTAAGGATATGTTACCAGAATATTCTGGAGGTTCGAAAAATTTAGCGTATTTCATTAAACAAGTAGAAACTTTTATTTCGCTTTTAAGAAAACCAGATGAAAATTGCGTATTTAACACATTGCTGTTTGAACAAGTAAAATCTAAGTTAACCGGAAATGCGAGAGACATATTAATAACCAGTGACTGTAGCAAATGGTCGGATATGAAAGAAGCGCTTTTGCAAAAATTCAGCGACCCGCGATCGGAAGAATTATTAGTGCATGTTCTATCTACCTGCTTTCAAAATAATTCGGAAACATACGAACAATACTTCGAAGATATTAAAAACAAATTACAGGTTTTATTAGAGCACATTAGCATTCACTCTGCTAATGAGGCAACCAAAAATTGCAAAGAAGAATCGTACATAGCTCAGGCCCTAGCGACATTTAAAGCCGGGATCTTGGAGCCTTACTGCTCACACTTAATGAATCAAAATATTTCAAGTTTGGAAGAAGCTTTGTATGAGTGTAGAAAATACGATAACGAAAAATCCCAGATTGGCTTTATGAACTTTATGCGAAGTAGATCTAAACCAATCAGTCACAACCCATTCCACAAACCGCAACCAGTCCGACAAGTGACACCCGTCTTCCGCCCGAACTTTCAAACACCCTTTACTAATTATAACAAATATCCTCAGCAACCCACTTTCCAAAGACCTGTTGCCCCGTTTTTCAAAAGTAACCTACAACAGACGTTCCCAAGAGGACCGATAAATATCCAACCAAGACCTACCCCTCCTCAAAAATTCTTTACGAACAGTCAAGTTTCTGGAAAAAAACCTGATCCCAAACCAACACCCATGTCAATATCGACTAGGAACACCTTCTTTAGACCACAAAACCCTGCTGTACAAGCACAAGAACCAAATTTCGTCTTCGAAGAACTCTTTAACGTAGAAAACCCAGACTTCCAGTCACAAATGAACTCTTATCCCCAACAATTTCTCGACAACGAAGGACAACAAAACGAAAACGAATTCGACTACGAAAATTATACCTACGACACGACCGACCTTGACCAACAACAATACCCAACCGACAACTTTTGTGAACCAGACACAAATTTTCGCATACAGGCCTCGGAACAATCAGAGTCGACTTAAATTCAATTAGCAACAGACTGAAATTACTGTTCATTTCAATCCCCAGCCTAAACCTAAAAATCCTAATAGACTCCGGAGCATCTAATAGTATAATCAACCCCGGTTCTACCCATAATTACTTTCACAATCACTTTTTTTCCCAACAATTCTGTGTCAAATCCTTGAATCAAACCATTAGCGATAATAAAAATATATCTTACCCTATGCTAAAAGAATTCGGTATTCGCGAAAATATCAAATTTCACGTACTGCCCTGGCATGATCGATTTGACGCCCTTATAGGTAGCCACGACTTTCAAAGACTAGGTTCTAAAATGGATTATAGAAATCAAATCCTAGAAATAGATAATGTAAAAATTCCGTTTTTTATCGAGCTCAATCCGCAAAACTTTAGACCTTTTAAACAAATCGCTAATAAATCGATTAAAATCCCCGTGAATATTGAACGAGGACAAGTTATCATACCTGAAATAAACACAAATGACTTATACATCCCTGAATCTCTCGCTTACGCGATCGACGGGTTCTACACGATACCTTTCGAAGAAGAAAGAGAAGTAGAGGTTAATTACCACCAACAAATCGATGTGGAACGAATGTAATGATCAAGAAACCTAAATCGAACTTTGCCAATGTCGATGTTAAGAAAATTATTCGTACCGCTCACTTAAATTCAGAAGAGCAAGCCGAAATCATTGCCGTATGTCAACAATTTAAAGATATTTTCTACGATGAAAATTGCAACCTATCTTTCACGAACGCCGTGAAACATAATATTCGCACTACAGATGACGACCCGATTTACTGTAAAACATATCGTTACCCCTATCATCTAAAGAACGAGATCCGATCGCAAATTCAGAAGCTCCTAGACGACGAAATTATCAGACCTTCAATTTCGCCATACAGCCCCGTATGAACCTGAAGGTACAACTAGACAAATCTGAATTTTTGCGTAAAGAAGTAGCCTTTTTAGGACATATCATTACCCCCGACGGAATCAAACCAAACCCCTCGAAAATAACCGCTATTCAAAATTATCCCCTCCCGAGAACCATCAAAGAAATTAGATCCTTCCTCGGATTAATCGGTTACTATAGACGATTCATACAAAATTTCGCCAAGGTTGTATCCCCTAGTTTACCCCGATTTTAGTCAAACATTTTATATAACAACGGACGCTAGCAACATTGCGGTCGGAGGAGTATTATCGCAGAATGGACACCCCATCGCATTTTATTCGCGCACCCTAAACTCAGCCGAAAGAAACTATTCTACTATTGAGAAAGAGTTATTAGCAATAGTAGAAACGACCAAGCACTTTCGCCCCTATATTTATGGCAGACAGTTCGTAATCGAGACGGATCATAAACCACTCGTGTGGCTCTTTTCGCTAAAAGTCCCGAACTCACGTCTAGCTAAATGGCGGCTCCGTTTGGAAGAATTTGATTATATAATAGAGTATAAAAAAGGAAAGGAAAATACAGTAGCCGATGCATTATCCAGAGTAGAAATAAACACTAAAGAAGTAAACATCGAAGAAGACGATTTAGACCTGTTACCCCAAATAGACAACGATGAAGATTTACTAGCTGTCGACGCCGACGAAATTCTAACCGAAGGTATCAACCCGGAAGCCGAAGACACACGGTCTGACAACACGAGACATACCGCAATAGAGAACCCTGTATTTACGCTACCTGTTTCGGAGAAACCCTTAAACCATTTTACGAATCAAATAAAACTTAAGTTGGGAGACCAATATAAAACCTCTTACGAAAGACCGTTCAATAAACACTGTTACTCAGCTACTATCAGAAAGGACAGGAAGCAGAAAACATCACGAAGTTGTTAAAAGAGGTAATTAATCCGAAAAACCTTTGCGGAATTTATTTTTAGACGAGAATATCGAACAGATATTCTCAAACACCTGCTCTAACATATTCGACAACAGTATAAAAATTATTAAAACTAATGTAGCTTGCAAGGATCTTGAAAAACAGGACGTTCAGAATAACGTCATACAAGAGTATCACGACAACAACCATAATGGCGTAATAGAAACCTACAATCACTTGAAGACAAAGTACTATTGGCCAGATACGAAAGTAAGAATAAACAAAATTATCAATGACTGCGAAACGTGCCTTCAAAACAAATACGAACGGAATCCGTACAAAACACCTTTCGCTGGACCGCTCTTAAGCAAGAAACCCTTTGACATTATTCATATTGACACTTTCAATTTCGACGGATCGAAATTTTGTAAAGACTGCGCTTTTATTCTTAAATTTTGTTATGAATTTTTTTAGTTTTGGGTAATTTAGAAATAATATTACGAAATGTAAGTGTGTAATTTAGTGTAAATTTGTTATAATACGTTATTTAAGTAAGTGTAATTGAACGCAAAACGCACGGAAATTCCCGTACCAGGTACGACACGTACGGAAATTTCCACGCGGAGCGCCGAAGATGCGTTGTTTACGAACTTTACAGTCGAGATTTGCGAATTTTGGTAACAAAAACTAGTTAACATTTGCTATATAAGCCAGGGAAAATGGCCCAAGAGGCATGAGTATCCGATGAGATCTCATCACGCTTGGTCGATGTACGAGCGAAGCATCTTATTTCAGCCGGTGAGCTTAAATAAGGAAGATCTGGTTGGTGTTTGAAAATCGCGTCCGTTGCGAGCAGTTTTCAAACAGAACTTGTATCTTACTCTGGCCGATGAGCAGGGTAAAGACAGATTTTGTCAATCATTTGGAAATCGTGTCCGATGCGAACGATTATTAATTATTCCTTGTATCTTACTTCGGCCGATGTGCGAAGTAAATGCAAAACTGTTAGTTGTTTGTAAATCGCGACCGTTGAGAGCGATTGGCAAATAACACTTGTGTTTTACTCTGGCCGATGAGCCTGGTAAAGCCGAGCTTTGGGAGATGTTTGATAATCACGTCCGATGAGAGAGATTATCAAATATTAATATTAATATTGTTGTTAGCTTGTTGGTGGGAGTTTCTGTTGCCAATTTTCTGTTAAGTATCGCGTCCGTTGCGAGCGATGTTTAATTGTGTGTTGTTAATTAAAATTTCTGAGATAATTAACTTACAGATTTATTCTAATGTTATTTTTGATGCTATAGGGATCCTCCGCACGTATTTTATTTGGATATTAATTATCAATTCTGTTATGTTTTACGATTTTCATTAAAATAGTGGTGAATGTATTAAATGAAGTTTTCTTTATGAATCTTGGCGTCACGACTAAGTTACCTGGCACTCTTATGTGTAAACGCCATATGCTATTATTGGTGGTGATTGGAAAGAAAGAAATATACGCCAGAGGAGCGTTTACATAATTTGGCGCCCGAGCAGGGACTTGAAAATTCCGAGAGCAGGGACTTGAAAATTCCGAGAGTATGGACTTGAAAATTCCGAGAGCAGGGACTTGAAAATTCCGAGAGCAGGGACTTGAAAATTCCGAGAGTAGGGACTTCAAAATTAAGAACAGGAATCTCAAATAGCATAACCACCACACGTTATTCTAATTGCATCACAGGAGGAAGACACGGAAACTCCTATGTTAAATGTTTCAATATTGGTGATTGGTTTGTATATTATTTTTAATTTGTGAAAATTTGTGTTAACTGTGAACTTATCGGTGAAAGTAAATATGTCAGATAGCGAAAGCGGAGAGCAGGAAGAAAGTTCCACTCCCTTACAAGACAAGAGAACAGGATGGATTTATCACTTGAAGAAGGAAGAGTTAGCGACAGAATTAAAAAATTTTGGTCTAAATACAGGAGGTACTGTAACGCTGATGCGGGCCAGACTGGTACAATTTCTAAAAGGAGGCTATAAAAGTTTGGTAAGAGAGAAAGATGGAGATCAGAATGAGATAGAGGAAGCTACACCAGTACAAGCAGGTATCTCACAAGATAACAATCCAAACCCTCCGCGAGGAGAAGAGCAAGGAATTTCAACCGCGGCGATGTGTGAGAAGGTGAGGAAATGGAACGTACATTTCAATGGCGAGGGCGATCCATTAACTTTTCTCGAGAGGATCGAAGAATTACGAGAATGTTATACATTTCCTGGAAATAGATTATTGTTAGCAGCACCTGAATTTCTAAGAGGAAAAGCTTTACTGTGGTATAGATGCCGGAAACAAACATGGGTCATATGGGAAGACTTCGTGAAAGATTTCACCACGCAATTTCTGCCTCCACGATTTAAATTGAAGTTAGAAGACGAAATTCGAGTTCGAACTCAAGGCGCGAAGGAACCGGTAAGAGACTTCATTGTAGCGATACAAACTCTTATGAGAAGAAGCGGAAAATGGCATCCGACGAAAAGTCTTGAGAGAATATATGAAAATCTGCTCCCAGAGTATCAATTCTATGTGAAGAGAGGAGATTTTAGTACATTAGATGAACTGATGGCATTAGGTGAGGAATATGAAAGTATAAGGTGCGCATCCACCCAATTTAGACCTCCTCCGAATCCAGCTCAAGCTTATGTGTCTGAAACAGCTTATCGTCCACCAAAGTTAGGTAACTCACCAAAGATGGTGATTAACTCAGTAGAAGATGGAAATATCCCGTCACCATCGAGTGGGGAAATTAAATATCCGCGCAGAATTACGCAAAGCAAAATAAACATGCCACGAACAAATATCCCAGCGTCATTACAGAGCCCTACAGGTAACAAGTTCTACCCAAGAGTATGTTGGACTTGTGGGAAGGAAGGCCATTTCAAAGCATCGTGCAAGGAACGCCCAGCAGATTGTCCCAGGTGCAGAAGACGGCAGCAAGATTGTCATTGTCGACGGGCGGAAAACTTCAGGGGGGTCCGAAATTAAAAAGGCCGAGGAGACCCCAAAGTAATTCGGTCATGTCAGAAACGTACAGGGAAAGAATATATAGCAGTAAATCAGAAGATTCTCGGATATGGATTCCAGTAAAAATTTTAGATAGAGAAGTATCAGCACTCATTGATACCGGAGCATCTACATCATATATGAACCATGCGTTAGCTTACTTTTGTCGACAAAATGGATGTGTATTTAAAGTTAATTCACAGAACGTTCTCTTAGCGAACAATACAAGGCTGAGTGTAGCACAAGAATTTCAAGTACCTATCAACATTGGAACTCGGAAGAAAATAATCAAAATATGGGAAATGGAAGAGTTGTCCACCACCTTAATATTAGGAATGGATATGTTAAGTCTTTTGAAAATCATGGTTGATATCCCGCAAAAGTCTATCTTACTTTTACCGGACCTTAAGGAAGAAGAAAGGGCTAGGAAACAGTATATTAATGTTATGTCCAAAGTGACTCAAACGGAACAAGAAACAATACAAGAATTTCTAGCAGAAGAACTTCCAAAGTTTGATGTTCTCCCAGGGCGGACACATTTGGTGGAACATTGCATACGCCTGAAAGACCCGACGCCAGTTAAACAACGATATTTTCCACGTAACCCGTATATTCAGAATTTGATTAATGAACAAGTAGATTCAATGTTAGCCGAAGGAGTGATAGAACCTTCAGAAAGTCCATGGAGTTCACCAGTAGTGATGGTAAAGAAAAGCTCAGGACAATACCGCTTTTGTGTTGATTTTCGCAAAGTTAATGAACAAGCACAGAAGGATGCGTACCCCATCCCATATATACAGGCTATACTAGATAAGCTGAAAGAAGCCCGTTATATATCAACATTAGATCTTCGACAGGGATATTGGCAGGTACCTTTAACAAAAGAAAGTAGACCAATCACTGCGTTTACCGTACCAGGACGAGGACTTTTCCAGTTTACCGTAATGCCTTTTGGCCTACATTCAGCTCCAGCCACATTTCAACGTCTGTTGGATAGGATTATCAGTCCGGAATTGGAACCCAATGCGTTTGTATACTTGGACGATATAATAATCTTAGGGAAGACACTTGAAGAACACCTGGAAAATTTGAAGGTGGTATTCGAAAGATTGCGATCCGCAGGGTTAAGATTACAACCAGAGAAGTGTAAATTTGGACGCACGGAGTTGAAATATTTAGGTCACCTGGTTACGAGAAACGGAATACGTACAGATCCTGACAAAGTACAAGCCATACTGAAGTTAAAGCCTCCAACAACAGTAAAAGGTGTTAGACAGTTCTTAGGAATAGCAACTTGGTATCACCGATTCTTGCCGGATTTCGCCACGATAGCAGCACCCTTGCATCAATTATTAAAGAAAGGTTCAAAATGGAAGTGGCAAGAAGATCAACAGTCGTCTTTTGATACAATCAAGCATCTTTTGACACAGGCACCAGTGCTTACGTGCCCAGACTTTAGTTTACCATTTGTGGTGCAGACTGACGCCAGTAATAGTGGAATTGGAGCAGTGCTAACTCAGGAAACTCCTGAGGGGGAAAAAGTAATTGCGTATGCTAGTCGAAAGTTTTCAAAGAGCGAAGAGAAGTACTCTACAACGGAGAAGGAATGTTTAGCCGTCGTTTGGGCTGTCCGAAAATGGAAACATTATTTAGAAGGGTATAAATTCTTGGTAATAACGGACCATCAGTGTTTAAGTTGGTTAAACTCACTTAAAAGCATTTCTGGTCGCTTAAGTAAATGGGCTTTGGACCTACAACAGTTTGACTTCGAAGTTCAGTATCGTAGAGGAAGTCTTAATAAAGTAGCTGATGCTTTATCAAGATCACCGGTGACAGAAGAATTAGGCGCATTGCTAACTACTCCAACGGATGAATGGCTACATAAAATAAAGGAAGGTATTAAAAAGAATCCCAGAAAATATCCGGATTACTATGTGAACAAAAGAAATGTGTTCAAACGGATAGTTTCCACACCAGGAGGACCGGCAGAAGATTTAGAATCGCCATGGAAATTATGTGTTCCAAGTCAATTGAAGGAAAGAGTTCTAAAAGAAGCACACGACAATCCAGAAGGAGGTCATTTAGGGATATTAAAAACCGTCAGGAAAATTGAGAGACATTATTTTTGGCCAGGAATGGTGAGAGATATTAAACGTTATGTTAAAAGATGTCAGTCTTGCTTACAACATAAGCATACAACAGGAAAACCCTATGGGTATATGCATTTTTCGCGAGTACAAGGTCCGTGGGAAATCGTGAGTTCAGATCTAATTGGACCTTTTCCAAGGTCAAGTCGAGGCCATGTATATGTATTGGTATTTCAGGATCGTTTCACGAAATGGGTGGAATTAATTCCATTACGCGTGGCTAATGCGAAGGCAGTGTTAAAGGCTCTACAGGAAAGGATTATTTACAAATTCGGAACGCCGAAGAAGCTGGTTTCCGATAATGGTACGCAGTATGCGAATAAATTAATGGCGATTGTAAAAGAGTTCGGTATAGAGCATCAATTTACTTCTCCATATACGCCACAAGCCAATCCAGTGGAAAGAGCCAACAAGGTGATCGGGACAATGATTGCGCAGACAATTAAGAATGATCATCGGAAATGGGATGAGTATCTTTCTGAAATAGCTTTCGCAATAAACACCGCACAACATAACTCAACAGGATATTCACCAAGCTTTCTCAATTTCGGCAGGGAAATATTACCCCCTAAATCATTAAGAAAAGAAGTGGACCCAAGTGAATCAACGACCTTCACCGCGACAAATACGAATGAATTTGCGGAACGTTTGCGTAAATTACCGGAAATTTATAATTCAGTGAGACAGAATCTCGCCAAGGCATTTTCTACTCAAAGTAAATATTATAATTTACGTCGTAGACCTTTGAAGCCGCAACTTGGACAACAGGTGTATCGAAGGAATCATGTTTTGTCAAATGCTGTTAATAAGTTTTCCGCAAAGTTGGCTCCGAAATATGTGGGTCCTTTTTCAGTGGAAAAGATTGAGTCTCCAGTAATCGTGCAATTAGCCGACGAAGAGGGAAAACCCGTGGGAAGAGCACATGTCAAGGATTTGAAAATCTACCCCGAAAAGCAGCATTCACATGTTTTAATGTTCTTTCAGAATATGGAAGACGTGAGAACACCCCCGAGAGCCCCAACTCCAACTCCGAGTCTGTCAACGGTTAAAGCAGCCCATTTAAAGTCCGTCTTCCAGGATCTATTTGGATCCAGCCCGGAAACGCCTTCTCCGAGGAAACAGTTTTTGTCTCCATTTCCAGTGGCACCTCCAGTGACTCCAGGGAGAGACCTGCCTTGCCTGACCGGGTCTCCTTATGGATTGGTGTCCTCAGCAATCTCCCCCTCCACATCGGACTTCTTCCTGAGGAAACAGGCGGAGCTGTGTATTCCTGCCGAACCTTGCCCAGGAGATGTGGCTATGTCAGGACCACTAAGATTGCGGTGTTCAATTCCTCTGGAGAAGTTGGGATCCTCGTGGAACAGATCGCAAGTTGAGGCCCCAGTCATTCGGTTGTCAGAGCCGGTGCCAAGACCAGCCTGCTTTAATTCGACTACTGCGAGTGTGCCATGGGTCGTTCCCATTCGATCAGTGTCGAGACTGCCTGTTCCTAACCCAGTCACTGTACCTGCAGGAGTCACCAGAGCTGCTCAGCAACGAAGGCGTCCCCGAAAGCGGAGACCGGATCAGCAGAACTTTAAAGTATTTCTGCCCGGAGGTGGTTTTTTCCGGATAAAGAAGGCCGATGCAGAAACCCTCGGATTCACCGGGAAGGCCTGAAAGAAGTTCCTAGAAGGAATTCTTTGCGGAAGTGAAGGGGGAATGTAAAGACTGCGCTTTTATTCTTAAATTTTGTTATGAATTTTTTTAGTTTTGGGTAATTTAGAAATAATATTACGAAATGTAAGTGTGTAATTTAGTGTAAATTTGTTATAATACGTTATTTAAGTAAGTGTAATTGAACGCAAAACGCACGGAAATTCCCGTACCAGGTACGACACGTACGGAAATTTCCACGCGGAGCGCCGAAGATGCGTTGTTTACGAACTTTACAGTCGAGATTTGCGAATTTTGGTAACAAAAACTAGTTAACGTTTGCTATATAAGCCAGGGAAAATGGCCCAAGAGGCATGAGTATCCGATGAGATCTCATCACGCTTGGTCGATGTACGAGCGAAGCATCTTATTTCAGCCGGTGAGCTTAAATAAGGAAGATCTGGTTGGTGTTTGAAAATCGCGTCCGTTGCGAGCAGTTTTCAAACAGAACTTGTATCTTACTCTGGCCGATGAGCAGGGTAAAGACAGATTTTGTCAATCATTTGGAAATCGTGTCCGATGCGAACGATTATTAATTATTCCTTGTATCTTACTTCGGCCGATGTGCGAAGTAAATGCAAAACTGTTAGTTGTTTGTAAATCGCGACCGTTGAGAGCGATTGGCAAATAACACTTGTGTTTTACTCTGGCCGATGAGCCTGGTAAAGCCGAGCTTTGGGAGATGTTTGATAATCACGTCCGATGAGAGAGATTATCAAATATTAATATTAATATTGTTGTTAGCTTGTTGGTGGGAGTTTCTGTTGCCAATTTTCTGTTAAGTATCGCGTCCGTTGCGAGCGATGTTTAATTGTGTGTTGTTAATTAAAATTTCTGAGATAATTAACTTACAGATTTATTCTAATGTTATTTTTGATGCTATAGGGATCCTCCGCACGTATTTTATTTGGATATTAATTATCAATTCTGTTATGTTTTACGATTTTCATTAAAATAGTGGTGAATGTATTAAATGAAGTTTTCTTTATGAATCTTGGCGTCACGACTAAGTTACCTGGCACTCTTATGTGTAAACGCCATATGCTATTATTGGTGGTGATTGGAAAGAAAGAAATATACGCCAGAGGAGCGTTTACAATTTTTAACGATAATAGATCTCTTTTCTAAATACACCCAGGGCATATTTTGTGAAGGATTTATCCGGCATTACGATATTAAACAAATTAAGACACTACTTTGCACATCATAACTACCCGAAGAAAATAGTATGCGACGAAGGAAAAGAGTTTAAGAACAACATCCTTCAAGAGTATTGCAAACTCTTTAAAATCGACCTGCACTTTACAACTAACTATTATTCTAGCTCCAATTCACCCGTTGAAAGAGTACACTCTACACTTTTAGAAAAGATACGCATACTAAAAACACAAAACAGAAACGAGTTACCCCAAAACATAATGATTACCGCCGTGCTCGTGTATAATCAGTCCGTCCACACGTCTACCGGTTACACCCCATTTTCATTGTTATACGGCCCGTACGAAAACCTTAACGCGCATGAAATAGATATAGACCAAACTGAATCGTATAATGATAAAAGAAAAAAGGAACGCATGCCGTTTTATGAACAGATATACCTAAAGCAATTAGACCGCGGAACAAAAATTTTGGAAAAACGAAACGAAAACAAAGAAAACATCGAAATAAACGAACCGACAGTCTATTTTAAAAAAACCTCGAATAAGAAAAGCCGATCCGTGCTATGACAAAGTTCACGTGACAACAATAAGTAAAGACAAAATCGAAGGAATTAAAGATAGGACAAATTTGCACGCTACTATAAACAAAAGAAAATTAAGAAGAATTAAGAAAAATATTTTATTACAGGATGAGCCTCCTGGCAACAAACCAGGCCCTTCGAGTAGAAAAGATTGACACCGATGGGTACTTTCTAGAGGACTTGGGTCCTGCGAAGTTAATCGATCATTTTCATAAGTTTTATTTTTATTTTAATATTAGTCAAATAGGCTCTAGTTATAAGAACCTCCTAAATAATGTAGTTATTTTAGAATTAATGAATAAAAACAATCACTCGGTCCCTCTCTTGGACATACTAAAAGAAAATTGTCTACAAATTGAATTAGAATTATCAAAATTCAACCATAGAAACAAACGCGCACTTATAAACGTTCTCGGAACAATCATTAAGTCCATATCAGGTAACTTAGACAATAACGATTTAAACGATATTAACAAAAACCTAAACAGCCTATTTGAGAACCAAAATAAAATAACAAAGCAGACAGATAGGTACAATTCTTTCGCTAATCACATAACGGAACGCTATTCGAAAGACCTAGAAATTTTGCAAGAAAACATTAATACGTCTTTCACCGTTTTAAACTAATTGGAGAACGACATAAATAATCAAATATTAATTCAATATAACATTTACCTTTCGCAAAAATTACTAGGAATGCTCGACAATATTCAAAGAACTATTACCTTAGCCTTTAACGGGATCACGAACTTAGAGATAATTTCCACGATGGAATTAGCCGAAATAATAAATCATTTAAAATTTATTTACAAAAAGGAAGAGCTCCTCAAGCTCGACCGATTATATTTAATTAAAATACTAGAATTTTCGAAATTCGGAATTGCCTCAATTAATAATACTACAATATGCATTCTAAACGTTCCAATTTTAAACCCGCACCCGTACACCTACCAAAGAGTTTATCCTATCCCTGACGAACAGAAGAAAATTCTATTACCACCGATGAAGTACCGCCTCCTGAGCGTAAATAAAGAATTATGGACAGAAGAACAATGCTCGAAAATCGACGAACAAGTGCTGTGCCTAAACAGAGCTAGTGAAAATAAGTGCTCGCTAAAAAAAACTCTCTGTGCGATTTCAGTGTCGTAACTAATGATTATAAACTCATAAGACAATTAAACTACAACAAAGTTTTAGTCTCCACTAAGGACCCAACTAAAATATTTGAAGAATGCAACAATAAGTTAACTCACGAATACGTTGTAAAGAATGTATTGATATCCTCAGAAACTAATTGTAAAGTAATAATTAACGATCTTACGAGACACCTAAAATTTATAGAAATAACTTTAAGATTACAAAGCACAGTATTCTAAAACAAAAACATCTTGACGATTTTACAAGATTAAAGCAAGAAACAAAGGAACTCGATAATAAAAGAGAATTGCATCCAATAATAATTTTATACATTTATCTGTAACTTCCTTGTTTGTAGCAATTTCCTGTTCACTATGTATACTATATGTATTTAGGAATAAGATCATCAAAGTTTTTGAAAAAGGCAAGCTTTACAAACAGGAAGGACTCGATATTCCGCTTCGGGAACGCTTAAATGTTAATTCAACAACTGCAAAACGCGAGGACGCTTTATCTTAAGGGGGAAGGAGTTATGTACACCTGAGTAAAGCCACCCTTAACCAAAATATCAATTCTTATCGTTGTTTATGTTTATTTAGGCTAAGCTTTATATTCGACTTTGAGGAAACTTTCCTCAGTTCTTATTTGCCATCGTGTTAGAGAGCTCATGCAATTCGTTATTACGCGCAAATTGTAATTACTTTTTGAAATAAACTTTTTTAAAAAGTCGATTCTTTATTTTGCGTATTTAACTATATGTCCTTGATCCCCGGACCAAAGTGTCGGTGTAAACTAGGCCAGTAATTAGTAGTTTATGTATCAAGTACGCAAAATAAGGTTTTAGGGGACGAATCGTAATGAGATGAGTCCCCTAAAACCATTTTGCGGACGTGGTACATACAATATTTTTTGGTACACGCTCGCCAAATCACCAACATTAATGTTAAATTGCTCGAATTTCGAATTAGCAAGGCTAAATTGTCCCTCTCATCAGACATGGCAATGATCGGTAATCATAGCAACGAGTTGAATTGTATACTTAGTTACTTGATTTATTTCATTGAAACTTGCTAAAAAAAAATCCGATAAAGTGTTGCCATGGCAGCTTTAAGTATTAAGTCGCTAAAAATTTTTAGCGGATTCTAAGTGTTGCTGTGACGATTGAGGTTGCTAAAGATACGTTTTTAGTTCTGAAAATAGTCCCCTAAGCGACCATTTTGCGGAGCGTGTACCAAAAAATAAATAAAGCCAAGACGGCCGTAGCCAAAATTCAACGAAGAATCCCAAAGAAAAGCGTCCCAATACGTTCAGAAGTGCTCGAGGGAAAAGAGTAAGTATAAAAATAAAACATAAACAGCGTAAAACGCACGGCGACAGCGCGGGCCCTCCAGCGCACTAAATCCGAAGTCGCGGAGATAAATCCACGCACAATGCGTCTACGGGGAAAATCTAGCAAGAATTGGCCTAAAGCCATAACCAAATTTGGTAAATGAAGGTAGAAAAAGAAACGTAACAGTACTCTGTTTAAAACAGTCTTGCGCTCTTCATCTTCAAATTTAAATGTATTAAATATTTCAACGCCTTCTTCTCCGATCAGATTCAATATTATTGCAACCTTAACTACTGAAGGCTTTTTGTCCAATCCCGTTGGTACCAAATATATTTCAAAACTCTGCCTGAATTTTCGGAAATTTTCAGATATATTGCCCTCAAAACTAAGTGCATTAGGAAACCGCATAGACTCCATTTTTTTTTAGGACGAACTACTTGCTATTATTAGAAATTCCTTACTGTATCCACTTTATTAACTGCGTCATGTTGTAACTAATAATTTATAATAGTATATTACATAACGGAAGTTGTAAATAGCATAGCGGCGAATACAAGTAATTCCACAAGTGCGTAATTGCTTTACAACTCGAGTTTTGTACTATACTTTATCTACGACCACAAAAATTCCCTTCAATAATCAGCAATGACACTTGCAATTTCGACGACTGTCAATCTAATATGATGCGGCTACGTAGATCTAACTGCAAATGTGCGTAAAGTAGGTGCGTTGTGCGTTTTCTTACTTTATGCACGACGTTTGTAAACACCCGCTTACTTAATTTATGTGTTGTACGTAATTTGTCATTTACAGTAGTGGTCGTAGATAAATGTTTATTATTCACTACGAGACGTATGTTCATAATTATTTTTTAAAAATGGAAACATCTTTACATTAGGTATAGGACTTTGTTTTGGAAAAAGATAGCAAATTTAATTCTATATGGTCGATGATTATAGGTACGAAGTCTTCCATAAGAAAAACTTTATTATATTTCACTTCTAAATTCAGCAGAAAGAACTGCCAACCACCAACAATCTGCATAGTCTTCAGGTGTATTTAATATTGTGTTACTTAGCTTAAAGCACGTGTAATTACACGCTAATAAGTTAATAACTGATAATGAACACTCTTCAATTAAGCAATTTAATAAGCGCCTGCATTTAAAATGTTTCTTCGTTGATGCCATTTATCTCGGTAAATATTAGGTTTAGGTATAGAAATATGTTAATAAAATATGAATTTTTCCACATTGATAGGTCTATCAAAATTCGTAATAATATACAAGATGATCAAAGTTACTGCCGCACTATTGCTAACTTCGTTATTATTGGATCTACGAAGTCGTTCAAATTAGCAAGAATGAACTGTTTTCACTCAGGATTACAATAGTGATATGAAGAAAACAATTGCGCATCGCATTCTGAAAATAATTGCATATGTAAAGTTTTTTTAATGAAACTCCCTATATTTTTTGTTGACAAATGAAAGAACATCAAATTGTAAATACAAATACTCTTTACTATTTTTCATTAAAACGAATAATAAAGTTATTGCGACAATTTTGCTCGTATAACATTTAATACCGCGTAATTTTTTAAATTTTTTATCAACTCTTTCAATGGAATTTGAACTGCATGTCGTAGCTTTACTGTAAAATAGCATAAAGGAGTGCAATGAGATACTTTTCACTTAAGCTAAGACATGCCGTCCGGATTTCATGGCAAGAGCTGATATAAAATTTAAAAAATCACTCGGTACAACCCATACAACGCATCATTTAAATGCCATTAGAAGCGTCTATAAACGTGTTCAGCGATGTTTAGAACAAAATGGGAATGTTTTTGAACACTTACTTTAAGTTATTTATAATTTTGTTTAAATTAGTTTAAGTTACAACAGTTTTAAGAGTAGCACATTTTAATTAATTTATTTTATTTTTGTACACAATAATGGTTACATTTATTTTAAATACCAGTTCCTCAAAATGTTATGCTCATGTTTTTCACGTTTGATTATTTTTGAAGCACATAATTCCAAGGTAGTGTGTTAAGACAGTTTTGTTAATGCGTTGAACTAAATAAAGTTAATTGTAAACGAAGAATACAACTTTCGCAATAACTTCATTATTCGTTTTAAGGAAAAATAGTAAAGAGTAATTTGTATTTATAATTATGTTCTTTTATTTGTCAACAAAAAATACATGGTGTTCCGTTAAAAGAAACTTTACACATGTAATTATTTTGAGAATGCGATGCGCAATTATTTTCTTCATATCACCATTGTAACCCTGAGTGAAAACAGTTCATTTTTGCCTATTTGAACCACTTAGTAGTTCGAAGTTAGCAATAGTGCGGCAGTAACTTTGATCAGCCTGTATAGCGCATTCTATTTGAAATATTAAATGTACTTGTGACACTTGTAAAATGAAAACCCTGTGTAATTGCAAATAAATTTAACGTAAGTATAGAGTTTTTTTATTAAAGGGTGGCAGCGTTTGAAATTTAATAGTTTAGACACCACAAAAGAAATCCACACTCGGTGGACACTTGGTATACAGCCTGTTTAAACTTAAGTCGGCACTAATACTAACTTCATTATTATAAAAGCTACAAAGTCGGTTAAATTAGCAAACTAGTAGTATTTTTTACGTAGACTACAACGACGTAGTAAAAAAAAAACTATTGAAACTCACGTTTATGAGATAAATTCAAAAATACACTTTTTAAATGGAACACCCATTATATTACTTTACCAATGTATAGAGAATAAAATTCTTAATTAAAATCGTCCTTTGTCATTTTTGTAAATTAATAAATAAAGAAGATATTTTGATTTCTACAAAATCATCAATGCTTTTGAAACAAAACATTTGCAAATCACCGTAATCAAGTTATTCTGTTTACAAAGTATTGTTTTTGAAGTTTGTGGTTTATTTCTTGCTAAAAAATGGTTTTTTTCGCATCTAGAAGAAATTTACAGGAATTGTCATAATTCTTGTTCATTTTTTTAGTAGCGTATAAAAACCATGAAAAATGTTCAAAAATTGTAATAATTTTTGTTCATTTTTCGGGATGCGTGTAAAACAATTTTTTACTAAGAAATAAACCACAAACTTCAAAAACAATAGTCTGTCAACAGAAAAATTTAATTACGGCGATTTGCAAATGTTTTGTTTCCAAAGCACATGCACCTTTTATGATTTTGTAAAAATGAAAGTATCTACTTTATTTATTACTTTACGAAAAAATGACAAAGGACAATTTTAATTAAGAATTTTATTCTCTATCGATTGGTAATATAATATACAAGGTGTTCCATTTAAAAAAGTGTCTTTTTGACTTTATCTTATAAATGTGTTATTTTTTTGACTGCGTCATTGCAATCAACGTGAAAAGTACTACTACTTTGCTAATTTAACCGAATTTGTAGCTTTTATAATAACGAACTGACGAAATAACGTGCCGACTTAAGTTTGAACAGACTGTATAGCTGAACTTAACAATTACCTATGGATTTCGAGAGATGGATAATGCATTGTAGTAGGTACATTTTATTCTAGCACGCCAAGATCTGCTACGCGTCCCTGAAAAGTTTGCGCAACAACCACCTGTGCGTGGAGGGTGATACCCTAAGGGGAATTCGGCCGAGCCTGTCGGACCTACCTGTGTGGCTCTCTTTTGGAAGAATTCGCTGCCGTCCCAGTAGCTCAGTGAAGACGGCCGTGCGGTGCGATAAGTAAAACGCACAAGTGTCAGCCGGTACAAAGGGGGAATGATCCTGAAGTTACAAACTATTAGGGCGCCACCTAACCGAAATGCAGCGATTCCCAAGGTCATGAATCGACGCTAGGAGAAGGTAAAAAAAAAATAACACTGGTAGAGCTCCGACGCCAAATGGCTCGCCAGAAGGGCAGAGCAAGGCGGAAATAACTCCAAAACCCCACCAAAGTGAAAGAAAACCCAAGCATATAAAGTTAACAACCATATATTGAGAAAAAATGGACACGCAAAATGAGAAGCGAGGATCGGCAAACAAAACGATCCCCTTCAAAGTACAACAAAATCATTCAATACGAGCAGAACTCGTGAAACAATGCGCCATCCGCAACAAAAATTATCATGAAACGGTAATGTAAGAATCCAAGCATCTTATAATTATCATTATAATTATGAAATGAACTAACTAGAACGCGAAATCAGCCCACTTAAGTGAATTGCGTAACCGTAGCAGGTGTTCGCTTTACAAAAAAACCTTGTGCTAGATGACACACGCTGGACATTGCAAAATTCTCAGAACTGCACCTGCAACTTCTGCAGTAGAGATGTTCACTGACCTCGTGCTATATCGCACACGTGATCGACAAAAACCAAATAAAAAGGTAGTGTGGGAAAATACAAGAATGAGACTGCTTCAAGCAGTTTGGTCGCATGTATCTCCAGAGCCCGAAGGCATTTATAGAATGTCATAGTGGGTGTTGCTGTTCTCCAAAAAGTCCGTTCGTCCCTGTATCTAGTGCTATGGTTTGGTAAGAATTTTTATTATTAATTTGTTATTATTTCGGCTGTGTTTATAAACTAACATTGCTTATTTTAATTATGAGATGCTGCTTTTCTCGTCCTAAAATTATTTTGAATGTGTTTTATGTTCTCTTGTGTGTTGTTCTGATGTAATCTGAAATTGCATTTAAATTTTGAATTTGTCTAAGTTGTGTCTCTAGTAATTTAACTAAAGTGTTGTAAGTACTAAATCAGTTTTCAAATTGTCTTAACCAATTTATAATTGTTTACTTAATGTTAATATATTTATTTATATGAGTTTTGTCTTTATTTCAAGTCATTCTTAAAAGAGAGAACGTAATTTTTCGTCAATCCCGAAAAATATATATGTAATGTTTTAACCACCCGTCCCTCACATACGATACTTAAAATTATTAGAGGTCGTAAAACCTACAAATAAACTTGCGCTAAACAAACAGCACGCGTACGGGCCCATTCGCGACGTTTACAAGTTACCCAAACGAGGGAGTTAAACCGCAATTAAATTAAATTTTAATTTTACAACAAAAATATCTAATAAAAATATTGACATAAAATAGTGAGAGGTCGAACAATAGAAAAATTTGGTTTTGAAAAGAATCAAATTAATTAATTAAATTTTAAATTGAGTTACAAAAAAAAGAACATGAATCCAGTCGCGAACGGAAAAAAATTTATAGCAGGCGGCTGCGATGTGTATACGCTCAGGCTCGCGCTCCGAACCAGGTCGTCGAGTCCGAATAAGATTACGTCGATCCAAGACGCAGACGGCGAGGTGATAAAGAACCAAAAGAATATTTGAAATAACGATACCAAGCAATTCCTTTTTTTTTCTTTGGTCAGGCGGTCGACAAACCAGGAGCTGTGTCACCAGGGGGGTGGTCGAGGGTGACTATCCAGCCCCAGGAGTCGGTCCGGTTCAAGCAGTGGACTCGCAAGAAAAGGGCGGGTCGGTAGCACGCTACCGTTCAGAAGGCCAAGGTGGTCCGCGTGGCGATTTTAAAATTTCTTATCAACCACTTGCTGTTTAAAAGGAAAGAAAAAAACATCGCAATAGTAAATGCTAACTTAAAATACCAAACCACGAACCCCACAAAGGAAAAATAGACAACAACAACTTACCTCGCATTGAAATACGAGCCGCAAAAATGAAGAGGGGAAAGCCTGTCTTCGGTGTGCCGAATTTCGGTGTTCGATAAAATCAAATCCGCATAAGCGAAGGGCTCAAAATTGACGACAGCCCAGACTACATCCGTGGACAAAATCCTCTAACGAGACTCGAAAAATATTCACATGACACGAAAGGGGTGGTCCAGTAGATGGGAACACGCGAAGCACAATGAAATGGCTAACGACAACAATGTCTCCTCCAGTCGACGACCGGAAATGTGACGTCAGATCGAATGTTCTCGAAAAAATCAAGCAGCCAACCGAAAATCACCTAACATAACTGAACTCAATACAAGGAAGCTGACAGAAAATCCGTTCCTAGGTGAGAAGGGGGAATGCAACAAAATTAATTTTCAACAGGGAAACTCCGAACTTCGCGCGGGAGTAAGGATACAACACGCCAAACATGCACATCGGAAAAACCGAACGGAAAACACCTATGGCCGACACAGTTGGCAACATTACCTTACCTCGCATTGTCAAAAACCAGAAAGTAAACACCCGCTGAACGGGGTCCCTTATGGCCGCAAAGAAGCGAACGCAGCGACGGGCGAAGTCCGCACAGTAATGCGTCGGGCGCACATACGATGACAAACAAAGGTAGGTGGACAAAATGCCGAAATACGTAGATCGCGAAACAACTACGGACCTCCCAGCGAAAGTAAAGTACGGTAAATAATAAAAAAACGTAACAGATCTTGTAACATTATGTTTGTCGTTACCTAAAATGACCAGATTTTGATATGGCGGGACAAAAGCGGGGGGGGAGGGGTATTTTAAAAGAAAGCAAAAAAAAATTTCAAAAAGAGGACATTTTAACAAAAAATCTGCAAACATAAAAAAATACAATTATACGTGTAAGAATTCACAAACGGCAAGCACTTTGCTGCATAATAAGTCATCCCACTAAACTGACTTATATCAAATTTCTAATTTTAGAAATGTAAACAAAATCACATTTCCAGATTATGCGGTGCGTACAGAAATGATTGAAGGACGTTTGGTTTTAGCGCGCTGTCACTTTTCACCTTACAACGTTGGTATTCCTGGTGAGTATAACGAATTTGATCTAAATTACATATTGTCATGTTCACAAGGACACACAGTTTTCGGATTCTTCAAATAAGCAGAGATTTGCTTCCAATCTTCACATGCAAATGAAATTCTTCACCTAAAACAATAAAACAAAGATCTAAATATTTATTTTACAAATAAAATGTGACATACCTTAATTTTATGTGTATTCTTTGAACCATACTGAAATTCCTTAAGAATACCATTTTTCTTACTTCCAACACAAACATTAGATGAAAAACTTTAACTAAAACAGAAATACAGGGGCAATTTAAGTATATATTAAAAATTATACTAATCAATTGTATCTTACAGTGTCTGATCCGGAATCTTCAATTTTATTATTAAATTCACCAAAACACGAAGCATGGATTGACAGTAGGATAAGAAACTTCTGTAACTGGCTCGAGGAGCAAGCTAAGGAGTTGGCAGACACAAAGCAAGATGCACAGCAAAATGTTTCTGGACGTATTCTTGATGTACCGGTCTTGAAGGTACAAGATGATGTTCCAGTGACAGCTGTCATGTCGGCTCAAGAAAAAAAAGGAACTGATATGAATTTTAGGCATAAAAACGGTCGATTAAGAAAATTTTTAGTTAAATTACCAGACGGAAGGAAATTAAGAATGAAAAAACACGAGGCTATAAAGTTAGGTTTTGTTAATTGATATTTTTGATATTTTTAAAAAGGAATTAAAGGTTGATCTTGTGTAATAGTTCAATCTGATGTTTTAACTTACCGAAATTTGTTCAAAATAATGAAAAAACCACAGAAGTTTGCAATCACTGACACACACATTTACGTCGTAATGACAAATAACAAGATGACAGGATAATCTCGAACTAGGTAGGATTCGTGACGTCATTTAGCCTCGAACCCCTATTTTTAGATTCAAATTTAAGAAAATCAAAGGCAAAATTAAAACATTTCATTATGAAACCTTAAATAGAAAAATATTTTATGATTGACGAAACAAACGGACAAAAGATTCACTGAGAATTTATGAAATAAAAATCAAAGGAAAAATAAAATAAATTATTGGTTTTTCAAAAATAAAAAACTAGTGCCGACGTCATAAAAAGGAGCCTATATAAAGCACGTCGAATTGACATTCGCTCTCATTCCTTTGACACCCATCACGGAGTGAATAACTCTAAACAATTTGACTTCCTCTACATTTAAAAGTAATTATCATTGAGCGAATAGCTTATTACATAAACACTTATCATTGAGCGAATAGCTTATTACATAAACACTTATCATTGAGCGAATAGCTTATTACTTAAAAATTTATCATTGGGCGGTTAGCTTATTACTTGTAACACCTATCATTGATTGATTGATTGATTTATACAATTTCATAATAAATAATAAACAATAGATGAAATTTTATTTAAAAAAAAATATGATATTTGAAATAAAAATAAAGGAAATATATTTGAATTAATGATCATTATCGATATTATTGTTGTTAACATCATTGTTTTTATAAAGCATTTAAAAATTTGAATAAAACAAAAATTTTGAACATAAATCTAGCATTTTTATTTATCTCTACTGGTGCTCTTTCTACATAGTCTCACTTTCTTTACATATTGTAACGATTTTAAAGGTTCTATTATTTTTATTTTAATCAAAACACGAAATAGTTAATAATCTAATTTATTTAAAAGTAACACTAATTAACACTAACTTAAACAATAATTTATTGTTTATAATCTAATAAGTAATTTATGTTAACAGCCGAGCGAAAATTTATAACGCGACTTCAATTCTGCACTATCAGCTCTGCATTTATTTCGAAAACTGTCTTACGTTCGGCTGCGTGCATTTTTATATATGCCGGCTCTCTCTTCGAGAATGGCCTGGAGACGGGCGGTCTGTTCTAGTTTACTCCGCCGACAGAATTCTCCAGTCGTCTAAGGCGCGTCGACTAGGCGGCGATGGCGCAACAGACAGGCTGACACCGCAATCGTCACAATATAAAAGATAATTATAAAAAAGAAAAATTGCTACTAAGTAAACCACAAGGTTAATGAAAATTGTTAAAAGATAAACTTTTGACACATCAAAAGTATGGTAATAACCAGTGGTAATACGTCATAGCAATATGTAGCGTGCTGTTGTTTACATTTTTATTTTCTTATGTTATTTTTCTATTATTATCAAGAAAGGTTTTTCGTATTACCACTTTCACCGCCGTATATTTTTCACTTGTAAATGAAAAAGAGGAGCCACATAAACATGTAGAAACGATAAAATAATAAATAAATTATCCCATGGTAAAACAGTACAGAATTTCATACCAACTTTTAACAATAATCTAGCAATCGGGAAATTCAAATACCTTTCAACCGTTTTTGAACACACTGTAATTCGCATTTTAGTGATTTCTTTTTTAAGTTGGGATCGTTAATTAAAATGTCTTTCAATTGTTAGCAGTAAACTGGTAAAAAGCATATTCTTTCCAAAAACTTTTTTAAACCTCCGCGGGATGCGGGACAAGTTGTTGTTAAAAAGCGGGACGTACGGTCACCTTATCGTTACCATACATTTACCTATCATACTCTGCAGGTTCTAACACACGGACTTAAGCATAAAATTTTAACAGCTACTAAATTATTATTCAAATTTAATTATAGATAAACATCTTCACATTTTATCAAATTATCTGAGTTATTATCGTTATAGCAATTCTAAAGCGATATACAATCAATAAAACAATCTTTTTGAATTATAGCTGCAATTGAAACGTAATATTTGATATGTATTTTATGCATACTTCAATTAATAATAATTAAAATTAATTTATGCACCACTACTCACTTATGTAAGAAGAGGCGTTTATTATCGCCTATAAAAATGCACTATTACAAACTAAGTTCAGTATAAACAAGAAAATGCGTGTGGCAATCAATCGCATAAATCATCAGAATTAATTAACATGAATGACGTGCTTTAAAATCAATAAACAAAGTAAAAAAAACCGAATAGATACGACTAGACGCCTTCCGGAAATCCAGATAAATACCCCAAAATATTTGTACCAGGAAAAAAAAATGTTCTTTTACACTATTCGTTTTCCTACATTGCACGCTATACATTATACGTCATTATCAAACGGGCACTATTTTTGGTCAGGCACTTTATATACATCTTTATGTGTTGAAATCAGATTAGGACCAAGCTTATGGTACCTTATTGTACACATGTCGTTGGCCAGTTAATAAAATGAAAAGCAATTATTTTTTGAGCATTTGAAAAAAAAGCTAGACATTGAACTAAGATATGTCCAGGGGACTGATAAAGAAGCAACAAATCCATATTAATAATCATTTATTCGTATCAGAAATATCTTTGAAAAATCAAATTTCAAAATGTATACAGTTTAGTCTATGCAAAACACGAAACATTCATCAAATGTAACATTAATAATAAACTTTTTGTATAATCACCTTTAGCATTTAAATCTTATCTCACTATTTGTTTCACTTGGTAATGTTTTAAAAAGCATGTTTATACAGCGTGTCTCTACACCATGTGTTCACACTCCTAGAATTTTTCATTTTCTAATCTACAAAGTGGTCCAGAATAACTGTTTGAGTTGGTAATACATTTAAGAGCATTTTGTTATTCGTCTATTTGCAACACTGCGATCGGATATATGTTTTGTTGGTTTATTTGACGTAACCTGAACAGCGATATGATTGTAGGTTATGTAAATAAAAATAAGCGTTTTAATTTGCATTTGAAATGTCAAGTGGCGCTTGTAAAGTGACGGCTGTCAGTATCAAGCCGTCAACAACCGGAAGTTACTTCAGTTGTACCATTTAAAAATAAAATTCAGCATTGCCAACTCAAACAGTGATTCTTGACCACTTTGTATTTTCATGGAATTTGGGGAGAGTAAATTAAACAAGAAACTGAATTTTCCGACATACTATTGAGCACGGTAGGACTTCTGGTTTAAATATATTTTTACATATTTGAAATCTACAGATCATTGCCAGTTCAAATGTGTATCATTCGAATTTTGGTTTCCATGACAACGAAAAAAAACCTTTTATTTTTTAATTTAGAAAGCTATGAATCGTGAATTTTCGTTCTAATGCGATCAAGTAATTCGGGAAAATAGCTATTTAATTGTATTTTGATTTTTAACATTTGTACAGCAGCATATCTTACGATATCGCGAAAACGCAGAAATCTTTTAATTTGCGCAGTTAAAATTTTCCTCTCCCTAAATTTGTCACTAGCAAGTACAAGCGGAGCGTTGCCGGTTGTATCTACGAAGTAAATTGCGAGGTTGGTGGTTTTTTGATTTTGAGACAGACAATATCTCAATATCTATTATTTGATTTAAGGTGAAATAGTACAGAGTAATTTGTATTTGTAATTTGATGCTCCTTCATTTGCCAACAAAAAAATACAGGCTGTTCCATTAAAAAAGAAACTTTACATATGCAAGTATTTGGAGCTGATTTGGAGAATGCAATGCGCAATTGTTTTCTTAACGAAGTTAGCAATAGTTAGGTAGTAACTTTGATCACCTTGTATGTAGTATAGGCCAGTATTTTGATTGTAAAACAAAAATGGTGATATTAAAAAAATAAGCAAGTTTGTCAGATGGATATTATAATTATTATTTAAAAGTTGTTTCTATTTGCAGATGAAGATATTACAAAATTGGCGACGAGGATGGGATTGTGTCACACTGATTGTGTCACGACTGAAGTACCCAATTATTTGGCCGAACTTAAGGTTAGAACAATAGACATCGACCAGGTACGTTTGGTAGCCGGTGATTTTGTTCATTTTTGTGACACACAATTTTCATAATGGCGGACGGTGTTATCGTTGGACAGCTCAGAGAGTTTACACTTCCAAATGATTGGGGAGAGTACAAAACTCGAATGATTAGCTTTCTCAATGCCAACAAACACTTCACGTCAGACACACTCAAACGCGACACAATTCTTAATGCTTTGGTTGGCGCGCGTTCGTCACTTCGCCGGCAATTGCAAATTTGCTTCTTACTTGGATAAGATGATTGTTGACAGATTTGTTATTGGTATGAGTAAAGGCCCTACCTACTTTGATTATTGGCGTAGCTTGCACCGACACTTTGGTCCGGGGACCAAGGACTATAGGCGTTTGATTTTAAGATCACAGCGCTACCGTGGATAAATCTGAACCTCTATAAGCTACACGGAATCTTTTTAATGCACGTGTTTAAGTGCGTACTAATACAAATACACAAGTTGATTTAATGTGAATGTCACATATAACACAATCCTGATGCATCATACACTCAGGATCGACGGCAAGACACGATTTGTTGTGTAGCATACAAGGGTTTGTTTACTTGACACCAGGTGGCGAACGCTTAGGTGCAAACTCCTATATGTGGACCAATTTAGAACTTTAATTTTGGTTCGATCGTTGTAAACTCTACGGACTAAAATGGTCCGCTTTTAGTTCGGTAGTTCCGTGAGAGAGAACCGAACCAAATTAGTCCGCAGTTTGGTTCGAACCGATGTCCGTTGTCGCGTTATAAACACAATCGACGCATTTTGTGGAGACTAACGGAATTTTTTTTAAAACGCATGGCGCCTTGCATGGGATGACTTATTAAAGAAGCAAAGTGGCTGCAATTTGTCAATCCTAATGCAATGTTAGGTCAAAAAACGATCGCAGGAAGTTGCGATTTAATCTTACCAATTTTTAAGGTTAGGATTGCTTCTTTCACTTTTCACGATAATTTATCAACGTTGTAAACGTGCGGGAACCAAAATTTGTCGAACCGAACTATCCCTTCGTGTTTAGTTCTCGCGGACGGAACTAAATAACTACGACATTATTAGATATTAGATTATTTGAACTATTATGGATGCGTTCAAAATTGCTACGAATAAAGATGTAGCTTTAACCCAATATAGGCTTCAAAGTCCTAAAAAAAACCATACCAAGACCAAAGGTACTTCTCAAAGTTTTTCCGCTAAAAAACGTTTTCCCTCTAATAAAGTTAGTCAATTATCAACTTCCACTGATAAAAAAATGTGATGCTTGTGGTGGAAATCATAAGACTGAGACTCTGAGTTTCTTTGGCACACGATGTTTGAGCACAATTAGGCCTGCTCAGTTAGTTAAGGAAAAATGTTCGGAATTGCTTCTTGAATCTACGGATAAGACTCTTGTATCACATTTCAGTGAGAAATCTAAACCTTTGGGATCAATTACTGTAGAAGTAAAGTATAAGGGTAAGTTGTACCCAAATATGAGATTTTATGTGATCAACTCCACAAGGCCTGGCTTGGTTTCCAAATAATGGCTTCAAGTCATTTCTTGACTCATCCAAGATATTTTAGTAATGACCATGGCCTTCTAAATGAAAAGCGAGTTCTATCTAGCCTGCGTAAAAGTGCAGTTCAGGCGTGCTCCGCCAAGCACTGCTTACAGGGCGCTTTCTTAACCTAAATCTTGACAGTTCTGTCACATGAGAATGGTGGATGAGTTCGTGTAAGAACAATTAATGTTATTGTTATAAAAATTTGAGCACACTGGATATTATTTACGTTGGAATAAGGTGGAGTATTTATGTCCAATTTCAACAACTTAATTTAGCATTAAACTATTACGGTTTTATATGAAAATCTTACCTGCGTATACTCAAAATTTCTGTGGTAAGCTACAACATGTATAATAAAGCTTCTTTTCTCATTGTGCGTAATTATCAACGCCTTTTTTAATACGTTTCACATTATCAAAAGTCGAAACTCTTTTACGTAACTTGTAATTACCTATTCATAACACGAAAGCTTTTTAAAGTGCCAGTCTTTCTTTATTGCGCAAGCGTACTTTACTACGACGAGATCAAATGATTTGTGCATGAATCTATAAAGGTTATACCACATAAATTATCTTGTATTACGGTAATTACAATATTAATTAATTTTGCGCGAACTCACTTTGATTGACACTAATGACAGTGCACTTCACTCATTGCCGTCAGTGCCCCATAACCAGCGCCAAAGTGTCGACTTTTGGCGTTTTCTCGAGCACAAAAATTCAATGTAAATTTTTCAAAACGCCCAGGCCAGTTAGAACTCGCTTTTGATTTAGAAGGTCATGGTAATGACATATCACAATCTATACTTCAAGAGTTTTCTGCTAAGTTTCCATAAGTTTTTACTGATAGATTAGGAACATTCACTAAAGGCAAGGTGACGTTAAACTCAAAACTGATGCTGTGACAAGATTTATTGAAGCTAGGCCAATGTCTCTAACAATGCAAGCAGGAGTAATTTCAGAAATTGATGGGTTGGTCAAGAAAGGCATTGTAGAACCAATAGATTATAGAGAGATCCCTGGGGATCTCTTATTGTATCAGTCCTGAAAAAAGATGGTATAATAACGAGCGTTCAATAAAAAAAACGGTCAAGTTAGCTGTGACACGCTCTTGTTGCCAGGAACGTATGTCGTGATTAACACTTTATATTTCAACTTTGACAAGTTAACGGCGGTTAACCTTGTGTCATCAAAACTCGAAAGCTGTTCAAAGTTTTTTGGAATATTTTGGCAAGTACCTATTTTGTAAATTTCTGTGCAAAAATTGATGGAAATTAGACGTATTCTGTGGCAAGGTGCTTTTGACGAAGTTGTTGGAGACAGAATTATTAGTTGGAACGCTATAATTCCGTGACCTCCGACGTCCTGTGATTTAACCGTTTGTGATTTTTCCTTGTGGCCTTACAAAAAAACTCTATATTTACGCAACCAGTTGCTGATTTAAATGACATAAGACAGGGGAATGCTAATAAAATTCAAGAACTGAAGGAATCTCCTCCTGTCCTAAAAAACCTGATGAACGCAATTAAGCATAGAAATTTGAAATGTTTTCAAGAAGGTAGACACTTTCATATTATAATTGTTGTAAAACATTTTATAAGTTACATTAATAAATGTTTATTTTTGAAATGCTTTTTTTTGAGTTAAAGTGAAGTAAGAAATGCAGGTGACACTAGTCGTATGAAGAACCCTACGCCATACGTTCAGAATAATTTCATGGCTATCTAGACCGTTTTTTTAATTGAACACTCGTTACGTTTACAGGGTTATTCACGCAAGTCGTTCATTAAAAGTTTTCAAGGATGAGGTTTAGATAGATATTTGAAATTTACAAAGCAGATATATTTCCAGATGAACTTTTCAAATAAAACAAAATTGACTTCCAGTTACTTCCGGTTATATCGGAAGTCGCTATCAACTCGCTTATTTTGAATGGGATGCTATATTCATTTTTAGTTACGTTTTTGAATTCTGCATGTATAAATGCGTAAAATTGAAATACATTTCCCTATCTTTAAATTGCATCATTTTGCTACCTACCTCTGCAGATAAGTAGTAGTTTAACACCGGACAGGAATTAATCCGGTGTCGCCAGCAGCATCAGCGGGACGGGGGGGTTCTATTCCAAATCGCGAAGGCCAAACCAAAATAGGCGCCACTTAATTTTTTTTGAAAGGGTAACGCGTAAAAAATTAAGAAAAACACGTTACGTCCAAAGCACGAACAATTTATTAAACATAAGAGCCTTTTTTTTTTAAAAAAAAGCAACAAATAATCAACAAATACACAACATGAGTAGCGTTATACAAAAGACAATTCCTATATTGTCGGATCCGAACTTCACATAAACTGATTTAAGTTGACAAAACAAAAAAAGAAAAGAATAATCTATCCTTATCCTAGTGCAGATTTAGACGTTCGGCGAATTACATTCTATTCGTGTGACGTTAACTGACGCGTGAGTATACGCAAAAATTACATGCTCAAACGCGGCAGCTTCAAAGTCACCGTACGCGTATTAATAAAAACAAATAATTAAATGCATAAATCCGACCTGGTTTAAACGACGTCCAATCGTCCGTCGACGTTGTCACGGATTGCCAGCAATCACGCAGTTCCCCAGCCTTCTCGTCATAGAGGCGGGGTACGTCGCAGTCGCGATGGGAGGGGGGGGTTCCCAACGGCGTAATTCAGAGCGGTCACAACAAACGGACCAGGGCCAAAAACAACAGCTATCGCAAAAATAACTAACGCTAAAACAGCGGGCACTAAAGTAGCCGGCGTTAAAGCCTATAAACGAGAAAAGAAAAAGCGAACGTAAGGGCCAGATCGAGAGAAACAGCACGTAAAACTCATCTAGTGTCTCGACCAGGCTGGAATAAACCGCAAGGAACGCGGCTTTCTCGTCTCCCAAATGAACCAGTCAAATTCGGCGCATAGCCGTACAAATGCACTCTCACCCTTTAGGTGAAATTGGTACACAATCCAATATTAAACAAAGGAACGTGTGGTCCACGGGACGAACAGAAAATTAATGAAACGGCGACGTACCTCTCGATCGGCGGAAATGAATAGAATATCAAAGAGAGAGACACATTCAAGTTTGCCAATGGCTGATTTACATAACATCAGCGGAAACCAATCAACGAAAAGGGCAAAGGTTTTGGACATACGCGACGTGAAGTAGGACCTCTTTAAAAGTGGACAGAACTCACCGTGTACACGCGATTTCGACCCTAAACTTTTTAACGAAAACATGTGAGAACGAAGTTTTGGGAGAATTACGCAGGCGAGGAATTGTACATTCCTACACCTAACGTACGAAACATAACTGAGCGTTCTAAAATTAGACCGGAACGTTGAAATGTGTACTATACAGGGTGTGTTTAGCACACAAACGAAAAATAAACTGTAACAATCCCACCCTTACTAAGATGGAAATTTTGCCCACAGGTAAAATTTCTGAGGTCCAAACTGTAAGTTGGCCGAAACGAAGCGGCACGAAGACGAACGACAGGGCTCGAAGCTAAGCCAAACAACATAATTGAAACACGGACAAAATCAGGCACTCGACCTGATGACAGAACGAAACATATTCACGGACGGAATTTTATACCATGCAAAATTTTTGGTCGCAGACCACGAAAGAAAAATTCAAGCCAAAAGTTGTGAACCTCAGCAGCTCCCAATCGATGCATTGGTCAGACTGATACGCAAAGATCAAAGAGAAGCGAAAGGGTCAAGATGGGTCCGCATGTCAACAAGCGTCAACATCGACGTCACCACACATCTCGACGAGAACACAAGACGGAAGATGACTATACCAGTCCGACCAACACAACGACCAATCACGACCTCAATTCCGCAACTTTCGCTGAAACGTTAAACTAATATTCATTTATCACGAAAGAGTTTCCCAGACAAAAGGTAAAATTTTGACGGTTAACAAGGATGCTGGAAAAGACCGACATCACCGAGAAATTTTCTTGGATTAAACAACGAAGCAAAAATATAAAAAGATAAACCCATTCGGCCAGTACTTGGCCCAAACCAACCGCGCGCGTTTCACAGACGTTGAAAAGTGGCCGAACCCTAAGGTTGTAACGACCAAGTCTGAACCGAATTTCGAAAATAAACCAAAACATCACCACAAAATAAACTATTGTAAATGGTAAACTACATCAAAGAATACGGAACGTTATGAATGGAGTGAGAAAATCATAAATAGCAAAGTCAAGATCCAAACGATCTCGGTCCATCGAAAGTCTTTTCCGAAAAAAGAAGAACTATAAAAGAGAAAAACGCGAAGTTAAACGGAATTTGCTATAAGAGCAAGTAAAATCCGGAGATGTTGCGTCCTGACGTAGAGACGGCTTAGAAGGGGAAGAGAATCTACATTCTCCAGACTAAAGCTTCTATAGTGACGAATGTCACATTCAACAACGCAAGACACGTCCGGTAGAGGTAAAATAAAAAATTAAGTCGAATCCGAGTAACAAATATTCCAAACGGAACAGAGTTTCAAACCCATTATCCGAAAGTAGAGACTAAAGAAATAGAGAAGAAAAGTCGAGAGAGACAGAGGACAGGAAAGATAAAGATTTCCTCACGGAACACACCATACTACAGACATGACTTCCATGAGCGTATCCCATAGCGGTACATCAGAGAGAGAGGGCAAGCCATACCTTCACGGGATCCAGTACGCTTGGCATTCCCACACGCTTTGACGGATGCCGGAGAATATCTCAAAGCCGTCAAGGCCGAGCTGATTAATCTGAAAAGGAGACAGAGTTAGAGTAGAAGAAAGGGTGAAACAAGAAGAGAAGAAAATTCTTGGGCAGATAGGTGTGATCCAAGTCACAATCACGAAGCCTGTCAGACATCGCTCATACGCAAATTCACAGAGAGAGAGGGCAAGGAAAGTCTTCACGGGATCCAACTCCCTTGTAACTCCCACAAACTCAGTAAATCGCAAGGCAGCATCTCGCAGTCAACGGGACTGATCGATAGGACACCTATCGCACGCGAACATCCAAAGACGTTCGATTCCACAGATGGTGTGAGGAATGTACAGAATCTTTTAGGAGCCTTTTACTCCACGCAGAAGATACGTCGGAAGAATTCTAAGAGGCCACAATCCGCAGGCCGAAATAAGAATAAGACAAACTCTACTCATCAGGGGGATCGGGTTTAAGATGTTCACTATTCCAAGTACCAGGAAGTATGTTACTATCAAAATCCTTAAGTTCGTAAGTGTCCGCAGACGTATGTCGACTAATGAGGAAAGGCCCAACAAATTTATCGGCCAACTTGGCCGCGAAATGCTTTGATGCATCGGACAACACGAAATATTTTCGCCACACCCGCTGATCGGGCTGATAAACAACTTTTCGCCTACGAAGATCATATCGGCCTTTAGCCTTTTCGTAAGCCTTTTGCAACCTTTCCTGTACGTTTTTGTAGAGGACTGCGAACTTTCCGGTACGAGATTGTAGATCCTTAGGATCCTGAGGAACAACTTCCAAGGACTCATCTTTCACAGGGTCATTGTCAGGGGTTAGACTACCTTTCAAGCACATTTCACGACCAAAGTTGAGGAAATATGGAGTCACACCAGTAACTTCGTGACGAGCAGTTCGTAAAGCACAAGTGACTTTGGGCAGGAATAAATCCCATTTGCGGTGGTCTTCCGCCACATAAGCAGTCAACATGGACTTGATTACGCGATTAACGCGCTCGACAGGTTTCGCTTTTGGATGGTAGTACGAAGTGTACGCTGGGCGCACATGGTATGCCGTCAGAAGTTTTTGATATTCTTTAGACTTAAATTGGACTCCATTGTCCGAAATGACAGTCCGAGGTACTCCAAAACTAAAAAGATACTTTCCTCAATGTGCTGAACAATTTTAGGGGCGATAGCCTTTCGAAGAGGGAAACACAAAGTGAACTTACTGAAGCAATCAGTTGCCACAAGGATGTATTGATACCCAAGAGAAGATCTAGGTAGTGGTCCAACAAGATCGATGCTAATGACCTCCCAAGGTCGTGAAATTCGAGAGTGACCTCCCATTAGCCCTGCCGGAGCTTTCTGTTCTGGTTTGGTGCGAAGATACGTTTGACACCTATGAACATATTTCGCAACATCGACGTGCATTTTGGGCCAATAGTAATTTTGGGCGATCCTATTGTAAGTCTTGTAGACACCTAAGTGACCACTAGTCGGGGAATCATGATGTTCGTGAAGAATTTGTAATCGAGATTCCTTAGGGACAACAGGCTTCCAGTGAGGCTCATCCTCAGCTAGTCGATAATAAGTGTTTCGGACGAGTTTATAGATAATGTTTCCTTCAACACGAAAACTCGGAAACTTTTCCGGGGTCAAATGAATTTTCTTTAGGAAGTTTAGATACCAACTATCCTTAACATTATCGAAGTCGATGGAGTCGATAACAGGGACAGTTCGAGAAAGCATATCAGGTACGACATGTTCCTTTCCTTTGCGATGTATTGCACTGAAATCGTATTGTTGCAGGCGTACAGCCCAACGACATAAACGACCGGAAGGGTTCTGCAACTTATTCAACCAAAGGAGCGAATGGTGATCAGTGATAACTTTGAAGTGAGAACCTTCCACGTAGGGCCTAAGTTTTTCGATTGCCCACAACATCGCAAGGAGTTCTTTCTCAGTCGTCGAGTAATTGCGCTCAGTTCGAGATAATGAGCGACTTAGATAGCATATGACTTTCTCGCCGTCATCATGTTGTTGGGTAAGGACAGCTCCAACACCATAATCAGATGCGTCGGTTTGAATCGTGAATTCTTTAGTGAAGTCAGGACACGAAAGGACGGGAGCAGAAACCAAATGCTCACGGATCTTTTCTCACGCTTCGTCGCAAGTTTCATCCCACCGATGCTTAGAATTTTTCTTGAGCAACTTGGTCAAAGGGGCGACAATTGTGGAAAACCCAGGGATGAATCTACGATACCACGAAGTGGTTCCAATTAATCTACGTACTTCCTTAACCGTCGTAGGTTTAGGCATTCTCAAGATTGACTGAACCTTTTCGGGATCTACATGAAGACCGTGGCGATCCACCACGTAACCTAGGTATTTCAATTCGCTAAGGCAGAAACTGCACTTGTCCCGATTCAAGGTCAAACCAGCCTCAGTCAGGCGTTTATGGACTTCAGATAATACTTCGAGATATTTGTCGAAGGTTTGTATGACAATAATAATGTCGTCCAGATAGACGAACACGTGAGGGTCAAGGTCAGCACCAATTACACGATCGATGAAACGTTGCCAAGTCGCTGGAGAGTTGTGCAGGCTAAAAGGCATTCGTCGGAATTGATACAATCCACGATTGGGTACAGTGAATGCTGTATATTGGCGGGATTCTTCGGCGACTGGGATCTGCCAATAAGCTGACTTAATGTCCAAAGATGACAGGTATTTCGCATCTTTCAATTTGTCAAGGGTGTTCGAGACATATGGTAGTGGGTAAGCGTCTTTAGTCGTGACCTAGTTTAACTTACGATAATCCACACAAAAGCGAAAGCGTCAATCTTTTTTTGGCACGAGAAGAATAGGAGATGACCAAGCACTTTTGGATTTCTCCACGATGCCACGCTTTAACATGTCGTCCAGTTCTTTATCGACAACAGCTTGCCTTGCTGGCGAGATGGGATAGTAACGTTGTTTTATCGGGGCACTATCTGTGTGAATAATGTGTTCGACGAGTTTAGTACAACCCAGTTCACCATGTGGAGAATTTGCGAACAGCTGACTAGTCAGTTTTTCCAGCTGATCTTGCTGCGAATCAGTTAAATGTTGCCAAGAAGTGAGATGTTCAACTAAGTCAATCGACTCTTTACCGAATGCCCATTCACCGGAGCGCAAATCAGGGACGATGCCCATCAAGTTCCAAAAATCTGCTCCCAAGATCAGTGATTGAGGTAACTCAGGGACAACTAAAACATCGATGACTTTCACACGATCTCGCAGTCGTATAGGGGTGGCCACATTACCAGGACTAGAACAGGGTTGTCCATTCGCTACGGTACACGACGTTACATGTTTGGTGAAAGGTAAGTTTAAAGTTTGGAGAATTTTCCATCCCGAACTGCCAACGATTGTGCGAGATGCACCAGAGTCTAAAAGGCCAAGAAACGGGATGCCCAAAATTGACACGGTTAAATAAGGACGCTCATCATTTTTAGCATAAGCCGAGACATAGTCAAGAACAGGTTGGACTGCCAAAGGATCGATCGGCTTTGAAATACTGAGGCAACATACTAACCGATCATCTAGCGCGTTGTTCTGGAGTTTTTTTGAACACGCAGGATACGTATTGGTAGTAACGTTGGGACGACCGCACTGATAGCAATGCCTTCGTAAGAGCTCGGAACAATCTCGAGACAAATGACCGATTTTCTGACAATTCCAACATTTAAAATTCTTATTAGGTTTGGGAGGGTCTACCTTACATTCAGATACCGTAGGTGCACAGGCTTGTACGTACGCTAAGTCAGGTTCTAAGACCATGTTTTTACGTGGAGGCGGGACGTATGCCTCAACAGCTGATTTACGAGCTTCCAACTGTCGACCTAACCTCGACCAATCCTAATTGTCTTTGCTAAAACGGGGCAGGATTGTTCAAAAGAATTTTGACCTGAACGCTTTCGGCGACCGGGACACTCAAACGATTGAATAAATTTATCATAACTGAAGTGTAAATTCCCATTGATTCGTCAGGGCCTTGAGTGCGTTTCTTAATTTCTTCGAATAGTTTGTCATCGTAATTATACGGATGAAATTCCTCGCGAAGACGTTTTACGAGGTCAGTCCAATTATCGAATAACGAATTAAGCGAATTAAGCGAATAACGTGATTTCGGACACGTTCCTCGAAACGCAGAGTTCGTCAACACGTTCGAGAAAAGCATTAAGAGACAGGACCTTATTATTTCCATTATAAGTCAAACCCCACTTAGAAACGGGCACGGATTTAATCTCGTTCACGGCCGCAGAGTGTGTAGCAGCCTTAACTACAAGAGGCGTGACTTTAAGTTGCGATGAGTTTGCTTTCGGCGAAGACGGAATTGCCACAGGTGATGATGTCGCACTAGGCGGCGAAATCGAGTCAGGAACTACGCAAGATACTGACAAAGGTTTGTTCTGAAAGTGTTCGGCAATCGCAGTCAAATCAAGTAAAGGGGATGTTGTTACCCCAGTGACTTCCGGTTCTTTAGGTGCAAAATTGAGCGCGGTTTGCTCGAAGTCGAACGCAAGTTCATCTAGCGTCCGTAAGATAGCAGCACGTTGTCGCGTCTCGTCGCTATTTGTCGGTTGACTACGCTGAGCACGTCCAATGGCGTGAGCCAACTTAGCGGAAATTTTATCGTGAATGCAAACGGCTGTCGAGCCGGGAAACGACTCTATTAAGCAGCGAATCTCGCTAATTTTCTCCTGAAGGGCTGACACGTCATCGTCAAAAGTCACGTCATATTTAGGTACAGGCAGACGTAAATCTTTTTCTTTTGCCGTCTTAAATTTGCACGTTTTTGCGCAACTGTTCCATCGGTTTGAATACCTCTTATCAATAATTCATAATTTAATTCCTCAGAATTAAGACGATCCGGTAACAATTTATATTCCATGATTATGCGCAAAATATTCTAACAAAACGAATGCTCTGGACGTAATACTTTAAAAGAACAACAAAACGCAAAACAAAATCGGGCCACACGCGTTTGGGCGCCAAAACTTGCTACCTACCTGTGCAGATAAGTAGTAGTTTAACACCGGAGTGGAATTAATCCGGTGTCGCCAGCAGCATCAGCGGGACGGGGGGGTTCTATTCCAAATCGCGAAGGCCAAACCAAAATAGGCGCCACTTAATTTTTTTTTGAAAGGGTAACGCGTAAAAAAATTAAGAAAAACACGTTACGTCCAAAGCACGAACAATTTATTACACATAAGAGCTTTTTTTTTTTAAAAAAGCAACAAATAATCAACTAATACACAACATGAGTAGCGTTATACAAAAGACAATTCCTATATTGTCGGATCCGAACTTCGCATAAACTGATTTAAGTTGACAACACAAAAAAAGAAAAAAACAATCTATCCTTATCCTAGTGCAGATGAAGACGTTCGGCGAATTACATTCTATTCGTGTGACGTTAACTGACGCGTGAGTATACGCAAAAATTACATGCTCAAACGCGGCAGCTTCAAAGTCACCGTACGCGTATTAATAAAAAAAAATAATTAAATGCATAAATCCGACCTGGTTTAAACGACGTCCAATCGTCCGTCGACGTTGTCACGGATTGCCAGCAGTCACGCAATTCCGTGGATAACCAGCCTTCTCGTCATAGAGGCGGGGTACGTCGCAGTCGCGATGGGAGGGGGGGGGATTCCCAACGGCGTAATTCAGAGCGGTCACAACAAACGGACCAGGGCCAAAAACAACAGCTATCGCAAAAATAACTAACGCTAAAACAGCGGGCACTAAAGTAGCCGGCGTTAAAGCCTATAAACGAGAAAAGAAAAAGCGAACGTAAGGGCCAGATCGAGAGAAACAGCACGTAAAACTCACGTAGTGTCTCGACCAGGCTAGAATAAACCGCAAGGAACGCGGCTTTCTCGTCTCCCAAATGAACCAGTCAAATTCGGCGCATAGCCGTACAAATGCACTCTCACCCCTTAGGTGAAATGGGTACACAATCCAAGATTAAACAAAGGAACGTGTGGTCCACGGGACGAACAGAAAATTAATGAAACGGCGACGTACCTCTCGATCGGCGGAAAAGAATAGAATATCAAAGAGAGAGACACATTCAAGTTTGCCAATGGCTGATTTACATGACATCAGCGGAAACCAATCAACGAAAAGGGCAAAGGTTTCGGACATACGCGACGTGAAGTAGAACGTCTTTAAAAGTGGACAGAACTCACCGTGTACACGCGATTTCGACCCTAAGCAAGGATGGGCTAATTTTATAAAATGAATTTGTTCGTCTGATCGAAAGCTTTTTAACGAAAACATGTGAGAACGAAGTTTTGGGAGAATTACGCAGGCGAGGAATTGTACATTCCTACACCTAACGTACGAAACATAACTGATCGTTCTAAAAATAGACCGGAACGTTGAAATGTGCACTATACAGGGTGTGTTTAGCACACAAGCGAAAAATAAACTAACAATTTTTGAGATATTTGGAATTTTCTTAAAAATCTGGATTCTGCTATCTAATTTTCATAAAATTATATTACAGCTATTATTGAAGAAATTTTATTTGTAATAACTGATATTGTCGTTGAGGCTTTAAAGTTCTTAAAAATTCCATAAGCATATTCTGTTCAGCTACAGGCTGTCTAAAATATACCACTCCACTCGAAGAAATTCAAACAAGAAAAAGTACCTTTTTTCGAATGGAATAACCAATATTTTAATACACCATTGTATGTGGAATTAAATGCTGCATCGATCTGTATTAGTATTCCCTGTATCTATCTTCAACAGTTTTTGAGTTATGAGATATTTTTGATTTAATTCACAAAAATTTACAATTTGATTACGTTAATAGTATATTACATAACGACAGTTGTAAATAGCATATTACGCACGGTGGAAAAGTTGCGCATGAGCCGCATAGCGGCGAATGCAAGTAATTCCACAAGTGCGTAATTGCTTTACAACTCGAGTTTTGTACTATACTTTATCTACGACCACAAAAATTACCTTATTATTCAAGTTCCAAATAATCAGCAATGACACATACAATTTCGACGACTGTCAATTTAATGTGATGCGGCTACGTAGATCTAAGTGTGTGTAAAGTAGGTGCGTTGTGCGTTTTTCTAACTTTACGCACGACATTTGTAAATACCCGCTTACTTAATTTATGTGTTGTTCGTAATTTGTCATTTACAGTAGTGGTCGTAGATAAAAATTACAAATGAAAGGTTAAGAAGTTTAAATAGTAGTAAAAACTAAGTTTGTAATGCAAGAAATGCTAGAAATATAGGTATATAACCTCATATCAGTAGAAAGTTAAGTTTAAGAGCTACCCATTTCTGAAATAAAAAAAGGCCATTCCTTTTAAAAAAATGAGATACTGAGTGATTTGCAAGTACTATTTACCCTGTATAATGCTAAATGATATATTTTTTTTTTTTCACATTTTTATAAAGCCTAAAGTCTTAGGAATATTCAAAATTTGTAAATTTTCAAGGAAATTTCGAAGAAAAAAATTTTTTTTTACGAAAATAATGAGCGAAATCAATATATCTTTATATTACTGTAATCAGCTCTCCGCGTGACATTCAAATTTGTAAAAATATACAGGGCGTTCCATTAAAAAAAAATCTCTCTCTATGCACCACCATTTTCTGGAACATCCTGTACAGTTGAAAATAATTTTTAAATGTGCCGCGTGATGTCTAACATAACTGTCTTAATCTTTTTTTCTCTAATTATTATTCCTATAGGCTCCACAGAAGAAATACACACCGTTGGGACACCCGGTACATAAATGAAATTTCAGCTGTTTAGTGAGAAAATACACAAACGATTGGTTGGGCGACGCAAGAAACCTGTAGATGTCCTTACTGTAGCGGCGCGCAGCACACTATCATCACCTGGATGGAGAACTTCAATTCTTCCAAGCATCCACCGAGAAGGTGGAAGATTTTCTTCACGAATGATGACTAAATCTCCAATATTTACATTTATTCTCGGGTGTTGTTTCCATTTGCTTCTCTCTTGTAGTATGTTTAGATAATCTTTGCTCCATCATTTCCAAAAACCTTGTTTAATTTTTTCGATAAGTTGCCAACGATCTAACTGATTAGGTAGGCATAGACGGACACATTTACTGGCACACTTGCATGCCGTAAGCAAAAGTGACACATTTACTCGTGGTGGGCAACGGCGAGCATTTTTACGACCGACACCATAAACATCCACGCCGATCATACGAATTATCAGTCGTCCTGATCCGTTACGACGGATAAATTTGCCTGTTTATGGAAGAATGTGATGATTTACGCGACGGATTTGCATGGCTCCTGGCCTTTTGGAAATTTCAAAAGATCACAAGCCACATCAACTGCATTTAGGTTCATACTTTTGTCGGCAATAAACGCACGGATTTATCCGTCACTTTGGCTCGTCGCATGCAAGTGTGCCAGTAAATGCGTCCGTCTATGCCTACATTGATAGGCAAAGCTGTTAAGTCTGGTTCAACACATGTTGTCATTTCTTCACCGATTAAGAAGTGGTCTGGAGTTAAAAAAGATAAGTCTTTGGGATCTGATGAAACAGGTGTAAATGGATGTGAATTTAATACCGCTGAATGAATAATGTCATCAATTCTTCAAAGACCGTTTATTTGCAATATTCTTCGAATGAAGAAGCATTTAGTGGATATTGGCGTGTAAGTGCAATTAGAATATTTTTGAAAGGAATTATTAGTTTTCCTTTATTCTACGAGCAGTTACCTCTGACAATAACTTTTTATCACTAAATGCTCGACGAGAGGTGTTTCCTTCGTTGTTGTGCCTGTTCCGTAGGTTTTCTGTACTGCATCTGAAACGTGTTTTTCTAGTAAAAATGCAGTTTAATGCACTTAATTTTTCTAGAACTTTTTAAACGAATGTATAAGCTTTAATAGCAGTTAAAAATAATTACCGCCAAACATAGCCAATTTTTAAAATGCTTTAGTGAATGAAAGAAAATTTAGGGCTCAACTTTGTGAATACATTTTTATTCTTAGCGTATCCTATATCCCAATATTAATCAATTTGTGGATTAATTATAAAATCTAAAATACCTGTGTTTGTGCTGTCCATGTTTATATTCAAAAACGTCCTTTCTGTTTTACTAAACTAACAGTTTAAATTCCTATTCCGCCGATGAATATACACGCACTTGAAAAGACGATAGACTCTAATAGTTCAAATTTTTTGTTTTATCTCATAGCTAACTATTCGTGAATGTGAATTTTATTTATCTAATAATATTATTTCCATAATCTGTAATTATTTTACTATTTTTCATAAATTAGGAAAATACATTTTGGCCGTTTTTTTGGGATGTACATACCACTGTGCATTGCACATTTTGAAAATCTTGTTAGGCTTGATTTCAAATTTGTGCGTTTTACTTTCAAAATCTTAATATCCGCCATGATCAACCGTAGGAAAAGTAAAGCTTTAGAACTGACCTTGCACTCCAAAAACCGTGGTCTCGCTTTTCACTTCTGTATCGAGGACCATATGTTTTGTAGCGAAGCGCTTATCGGTAGTTTCGACGCTACTGTTATCTGGGCGTTGTTTTCAGTTGCCTTTTAAATTGGTTTTTGATATTATTTCGTAATAAAACAAACTTTTTGGTGAATAATTTTGACAACCCTTTTTATTGATTATTTTTTACATATTTTTAACTATTAATACAATGCAGGTATATTTTAAATCGAACATGAACGAACAAATTCTTTATTCTAAAAATTGACTAATTAATGTTACCTTCCTAATCTCAAGAGAGTTATTGCAATATCTGTTCGATGGCAACCCTGTTTCTCACACTAGTGACGCAATGTAAATCAAGCCATCTGAAAATGTGACTTATCTTACTATTGATCATCGTACGAAATATCATCCAAATTAATTCAAGCGTTCTTTTGTTACAAGAGAAATTAACTTTCTTTTCAACAACTTTGAAGCAGAATACCGACTTAACGAAGCACTTTTGGATATAGATAAGTTGAGCTAAATCATCTTATATTGAGTCCAAAAATCTGTGGTTAAGCCATGTCCACGGAATTTATCGCCACGCTGTATATTACATACATTAAGTTTCGTATCGCTTCCGTGACTGATACGTAACGCGGACGCTTTTCTAAAAATATTTACATAAACTTAATAAGGTGCCTTTTTTTAAAATTTCTCCTCGCAGTTGGCCGTGAATCCTTAGTTGTGAACCAGCCTTACTTGAAACTGACGTATGACATAACCTAACTTTTTTTATTGAAGGAAATGTCATAAAGTTCAAAAAAATCTTTGCTAACAAATTTTATTCAAAATTCAAAGTAAAATCATAATAGGTGATCAAAATGTCCACCAAAGAGCATTTATAAGGATTATTGTTAATTCCCATTTTATGACTGAGCGGAGTTCTTGCCGATTCATGCACATGCACTTCTTCAGTCCTTTTTGAGGGACCTTCACTGCCTCATTAACGTAAAACAGTACCTGTCTCTCAAAAAAGCGCTTAATCACCATAATTCAAAGACGTGCGAAATTTGTCATAAGGAAGCAAACGATTCGCAACTATACAAACAAATCCTGTAAAACACAAATAATACATTATTCTCAATTTTACTTTATTATTTACAAAATTATTTCTTTATGAAAATTTAAAAGAAAAATATATTACATGCTGCTCATAAACACCGCAATATGTGACTTCAAGCGCCAACTGACCTGCTGCAAACGTATTAGACGGTTTAAGTGAATGCTGACGTCACTCTAAAATTATCAGATTATTCTGAAGTTTCTAAAAAATTGCAACTTTACACAGAGATAAAATGATCAGTTCTATCTGAATTTTTTGTACACATATAAAAGACCTGTGATAATAAACAACGCACTGATACATAACGTATTTAAAAATATAAACTACAAATATATTCCTCGAAAGCGCTTTAAAAGCAGTCAGCGAAAAATTTTTGGCTGAAATTTTCTGCAGCCATAAACGATCCTTAATGGTAAACATTTATAATTCAGTTTATATACAGTGTCTTTCCAAAAAGTGTGCTACAAGAAAGCACAACATTTCAGAACGCATTGAAATAATCATTAAGAACCAAATGAAATAATCGAGAAATAAGAACCAATTTAATGTTTTCCTATCATATTATTTTGGCGGACACTTTAATCCAACCAGTGTTTCCTAATGTAGTGTGTATAAAGAGTGGTTCACAATAAATTGTTATTTTTTTATTTTTGAGATTAAGAAAGTTTCATTTTGAGGGGGCTTCACCCCCTCAAACATTCCAAATATGGCATTCTAAAAAGAAATAAAAATTAAAGAAATACATATAACTTACTTTTAAGTGAGGAGGTAACCTTCTCCTCACTTCATCTGCGATTAATTTTCGATCAGAAAAGGGAACTATTAATATCAAACGCACTTTTAAATTAATGATGCACTCACCCATTTTACAGATGAAATTAAACTAAAAATTGATAGCATCCATTTTAATGGTACTCTTGCTTGCCCCCCTCCCCATATGCATTTTTTCTCCTTCTTCTACGATTACGCTTCTGCCTTCCACATCTTACCTTAGTATTGATGTATGATATCAGGAATTATTTCAATTATATGAAGATTTCACACAGTCTCTTAAGGGATTTACAAATTTTTACTTTATCATTTAACTTACCTTGAGCATTTAACAGGAAACCTGTAAATTTACACATCGACGATGGAAAAGAATTTTATAATAAGATTTTTCAAAATTTGATGCAAGAATATGGAATAAATCATTATTCAACGTTTTCAGCTATTAAAGCCTCCATTGTGGAACGCTCTATTCGCACATTGAAGGATAAATTGTACAGGGAATTTAGCATTCGGGGTAAATACAAGTGGGTCGACATACTATCGGAAGTCGTAACCAAATATAACGCTACAAGACACAGAACGATAGGTATGGCTCCCGCAGACGTAACTAAAGAAAATGAACAAATGCTTTTGCAAACTGTTTACAATAAAATCAAAATTCGCGGCAAGCCAAAATATCGCGTGGGAGATGTAATTCGTATCAGCAAATACAAGGGTGTATTTGAAAAGGATATACCCCTCGTGGTCCACGGAACTCTTTAAAATTATTAAAATTCAAGTTACCAATCCGGTTACCTACCTGCTCGAAGATGCTAAGAAACAGCCGATTTCCGGAGCCTTCTACAACGAAGAATTTCAAAAAGCAAAACATGAAGACGTTTACTTAGTGGAAAAAATTTTAAGAAAGAAAGGTGGGAAGGCGTATGTCAAATGGCTCGGAATGTCTGAAAAATCTTGGGTTAAACTAAAAGATATTGTTTGAATAAACAGTCATGCTCATTAAAAAAACTTCTACTCATCGAATTTTCGAGGCGAACGACCGTGTTCTTGAACACTAAATACACAAAGTTAGTAAAAATTAATAAAAAAATTTACTTATTATAATTTTTACAAATTTTGTAATGTATAAGTTTGTAAATTTTTTGTAATTTAAATAAATATAACTACTTAATTAGAAAAAATTGCTTTATTGACATTTTTCTCACATAACTAAATTATTTCTAATGTACCGGTACAATATTAACAACAATATAAATAAAATATTACAGAACAGTATTATCGAATTTGTAAGAATCTCATACGAGAAATATTTTATTTTTTCACTATCAAATAAATATTGTTCGGAAGAAATGTTTTGTACAATTTTCCAGTCGTTATCCCGAACTTGACTACCCGTTTGACATACACAGTGAATTTTATAAACCATGACCGCTTCATTTTGATTTTCCTGATTTGTTTGTAACATGCTGCAATGCGTCGTCGTCGGCGTCGTTGTTCTCGGCGATGTTTTATCAAGCTTCACCCAATTGTTAAGGCCAATAGTCGTTTCTGGTGTTTTCAGAATCGATACACAAATAACATTCATCTATATTTGTCAGCGTGATATTAACATTCACATAAAATGTTGTATTTACAATCACAGCAAAAAGTACTGGCACATTCAAATTATTTTTGATAAAACTTTTATTTAAACACTCACAACATAAATAAATTGGGTTTGGTGGACCATCAAATTGGATCCTCCCAATATTATAATGCTCGTAACAAGGTAATCGCAGCTGTAGTTCTTTATCTTGTTGAAAATGTGAAGGCAATTTCTTCCAAATATAATGTAAATCCAACGGTGATTGTTGCATTAAAATAAACCGGGGAATGTAAGACGTAAGATTTTCATTAAACCAAAATTTTGTGAATTGAATTCGAGTACCTCGTTGACTTTCCAAAGTACGTCTTGTAACTTTTCCATTTAAATCATTTTTCCTATGTCAGCTTTTATCTTGTCTTCATGCAAGGCGAAGAGTTCCAATATACAATCGATGCATTCAGAGAACCACGTTAATGAACCTTCTCCGCATTTTGTACTTCCAGTGATGAATTCGGATCCAAATGTGATCGCATCACACTAATTTATCAAGTTCTACCTCACATTGGCTTTTAATAATTTTCACTTTAAATTTTCCCTTCGACTGAAGAAAAATTAATTTTATTTCACCTTTGCAAATATCTAAATCAGAAAATATAACTTCTTCTGTTGTACAATGAAGACATTTTGAACTTTTCAATTTAAAATGTTCTTCAAAACGCGACACGTATTGTAGAAACTCTCTCCATTCTTCCCCGGATAATGTCAGCACTTTTTGTTTTGCCCCTTGCGATATATTCACGCTCGGTTAGAAATTTGTACTGATGCACAACCCAGTCGAAATTTTTACTGATTTATTCAACACATAAATTATTTCGTCAATTAATGAACCAACTTGTTTGTTTTCTCGTACAATATTTTCGAACAATCCAAACACTGAAGAAGCCATTAGTTAAAATATATACCGTCACCGTTGCCTCGTTATAGGCACTAAGCGAGAAAGAAGAAAAAATGTATTTAAGTGTTAGGATTTTTTTAGACCAATAAAAAAGTCTTTTTTTGTGTCCATTTAAATTTAAAAATTTAAGCTTGACCAATAAAATGAGCGTATTTTTCATAATTCCTTTTACAGTTTTATATGACTTATGTCAAACAAGCATTTCTAATTATGTTTTAATGCATCGCTTCGATACTTTTTGCTCGTTCATAGTTCATACATGTTTGTAGAAACATGTATAGTCGGCAATTTCAAAATATTACAGATTTTCCTTTGCACATTACTACCAAGAAAAGACAATGTACAAAATGTAATGCAACAAGCATTCTCGAATACGATCAGGCAGGTTGGTTGTGTAAACAAAAATTTAAATTATTGCGTTGCAAACAGTGCCAGGATCTAACAATACATTGAATTAAAAAAAGTTTTTTGTTGAGTGTTTGACTCAATTTATTGACTTACTCGTCGCTGTGGAATTTTTGTGATTATTATTGCATTTATACCGGTCAAAGACGCTGTATTTAATCATTTTATTGTGAAACGTTGACAAGTATAGTTATAAACAAATTCGCGCGATGGATTTCGACAGTTTAAATAATAAACTCTCTTTGGAACACCTGCCGCTGAAGAAAGTTAATGAATTGGAAACTTTTCGAAAATATAAATTATCAAATTTAAAATTTGTGAAAACGAAATTTGGGAAATCTTTACTGGCTGAAATAGAAGACGAATTCGCCGTGTTTTTGGCGAAACGATTCGCGGAGATTATTACGGAAGATCAGATACCAAAAATTTTGGAGGACGAAGTTGGTATTGAATTTAAAGGTGAAAAACCGATTCCAGGAAAGCAGTGCTCAGCACTCCTGATAGAATTTGTGCATACCGATTAAGGAAATTACATGTAAGTAAGACACGCATTTATTATTTGTTTTTTGGTTAATTTTTTATTTCTTTCTTTTCAGAATGATAAACATTTAGACATAAAACAAATAAATAGAATAGTTATAAAGTTTTTAATTTGCTTTTCAAAATATTTTTTGGTTAAAGCGTTAAAATAAGTAGATTTTAAGTTTTGTCTTTTAAAGATTGATATATTTTTTTAAATTTCCAACAAAATGAATCAGAACTCTGAGAAAAATAAAACTAGTCGTCTGGAATGGAAAAATGTAAGTAAAAAAAATTAATAATATTGTTATTATTTCTAATTAATGTTAATTTACAGTTGCAAACAGCATTTAAAACCAGAATTCAGACAGGTGTAATAATTAATAAAGTGCATGTACTACCACGAAATTTTCTAGAGGATGCTGCTTCTCTCATTGTGAGCCAACTTCAGAATCTCCTGGTGAAAACATCTGCATTGAAAATGAATCTGGTATTTTGTGGACAGTTTATGAAACCGAACACAGATATAATAGAATTTAAATATTTCAACACCAAAAATCTTGAGATCAACCTTGGATAGGATCTGAACGAAATATTGTGCACATTATTTAATCAAATTATGATAAAGGTAAATTTAAAACAAAATCATGTTTTAGATACTAATTTTCTATTTTTGTGTCTTAAGCTCGAATCCTTTCAAGAGAGAAATAGTGGATGGGGGTTAATTGCAGTTGTTAATTTGGTGGTAGCGTTTTGCAAATATTCACCGTTAAGGGGAGGAACAGGAGCTGATCGCAGCAGCTACATGGAATTACCTGTGAAACTACAACGCAGAACTAAAGTTCTTCTAAACATCAAGAATCAAGATCGACGGTGTTTCGCCTATGGCATTTTGGCTCATCTCTTTCCTGCAAAAGTTGGTAAAGACGAATGCGATCCTGCTTCATACCCGAAAAATATTTATGAGATTCTTAATTTCAAAGGTATCGAGTTTCCAGTAAAGTTATGTCATTTACAGAAATTTGAAAATAACAATAAATTTATATCAATCAATGTTTATGGTTATGAAAATAACATTATAGTAGGACCTCTTTATCATTCAAAAAATATTAAAAACTGTCACATCAATTTGTTATATTTGAAGAAAAGTCAACGTGTTGGTCATTTTTGTCTCATCAAAAATTTATCGGAATTATGCAAAAATCAAATTTCATCGAATGAGCGAGTAAAATTTATTTGTGATAGATGTTTATGTTACTTTCCATCACAAGATAAATTAAGTACTCATGCATCAGATTGCTCCCACCACGAGCCTGTAAAAATTGAACTACCTAAAGATGGTGAAAATATTGTTCAGTTCACACAATTTGCAACGACGATGAAATTGCCATTTGTTATTTACACAGATTTTGAAGCTTTAACGAAACCTGTCGACTCTTGTAATAATGTCAAAGAAAAAGCATTTACAAATATATATCAATATCATGAAGCTTTTAGTGTTGCATATTTAAGAGTTTCTTCTTATGACGAACATCTAAATCATTTTGAAATTTATCGTGGCGAAAATCCAGGCAAGTGGTTCGTAAATAAATTGATAGATGAAGCAAAAACTATTCAACAAATTCTAAAAAATCATTCCATTGTTCCAATGAAAAATTTAACAGCTGAAGAATCTATTGCACATGAAAATGCTGAAAAATGTGAAATTTGTGATTGTAGTTTCACTGTAGATAATATAAAAACGCACCACCATAATCATTTCACAGGTAATTATATCTCTTGTTTATGTAACAACTGTAATTTGCAATGCCGTGTTAGAAATATTATTCCAGTAGTTTTACACAATTTATCTCATTATGATAGTCATTTTATAATAGAAGAATTGGCCAATGTAAATAATGAACCTGTAGAAATTATAGCAAACACTAGCGAAACTTATATATCTTTTCTAAAAAAGTAGGCGATGTAAAATTATGTTTTTTAGATTCATTTCGTTTCATGCCGTCATCAATTGAAAAATTAGCAAAAAATCTAAAACCAGAGCAGATGAGACTCACTCAAAAAGCATTTCCTGATGAAGATTCTTTTAAATTAGTAACCCGTAAGGGATGTTTTCCATATGATTATGTCAACTCTTTTGAAAAACTAGAGGAAACAAAGCTTCCGGGAAAGTCGTCTTTCTATAGTAAATTATATAATGAAGACATTAATGACGAGGATTACCGACATGTTCAAAACGTTTGGAAACATTTTCAATGCAAATATCTCGGTGAATACGCTGATTTATATTTAAAAGTTGATGTATATTTATTAGCTGATATTTTTGAAAATTTTAGAAAATTAACATTAGAAACCTACGGTCTAGATGTTTGCGGATTTTATACTGCTCCCGGTTTATCATTTTCAGCAGCTTTAAAGATTACAAAAATTAAACTTCCTCTTTTACAAGATATCGATATGGTTTTATTTATAGAAAAAGGTTTACGAGGTGGTATAACTCAAGTTAGCTCCCGTTATGCAAAAGCAAATTCTATACACGTGGGTCCCTATTTTGATCCAAAAAAAGATATTTGTGAAATTATTTACGTAGATGCAAACGGGTTGTATTCATATGCCATGACATCAAAATTACCTTGCAATAATTTTAAGTGGGTGAACGAGAAAAAATTAAAACATGTTATCGAAATGATCACTGCTAATAATGATTGTTCAACATACTATGCCCATGAAACGGGGAAGTCGTGTATCTTAGAAGTCGACTTAGAATATCCCGATTATCTACATGATTCACATATACATTTTCCGTTTTGTGCAGAACACAGGTCCGTCACAGGTAAAAACGAAGACAAAAAACTGATGTTGACATTATATAATAAGGAGAAATATGTTCTTCATTTATGTGTTCTACAACAATGTTTGAAACATGGCCTAAAATTAAAAGCCATTCATCGTGCAATAGAATTCGATGAGAGCAATTGGTTAGAAAAATATATTCATTTAAATAGTAACTTGAGAGCATTGTCTGTAAACGCTTTCGATAAAGATTTTTACAAGAGCATGTCGAATATGGTTTTCGGTAAACTGATGGAGTCCGTGCGTAAATATCGGAATATTGTTTTAGCAAATAATTGGAAAACAGCAGAAAAATACATAAACAAACCAAATTTTAAAGGTGTATCGATTTTTAATAAAAGTTTAGTTGCCACTGAGTTAAGTAAGTTAACTGTGAAATTTAATAAACCAATTTATATTGGTATGGCAGTTCTTGATATTTCTAAAACAGTCATGTATAGCTTTCTTTACGAATATATTCGAGAAGATGTCGAACCATTATTTAACGTCACTGTCTGTTATACGGACACTGACAGTTTTATTTTAAAATTTACACCGAAATACCCAAAAAGTACAGCCAGCATTTATGAAATAATAAAACGCTAATGAAATTTTCGACACGTCCGATTATCCTATAGATAATTCTTTTGGCATACCACGTGTAAATAAGAAAATTATTGGAAAATTTAAAGATGAACTTTGTGGAGAAATTATTACCGAATTTATTTCTATTAGAGTAAAAGTTTATGCAATTAGGTTAAGAGAAATTGAAAAATTCAAAAAATTAAAGGGAGTGGGTCGCTCGCTTTACTTTCGAAAACTATCATGATTGTTTATTTCATAATAAAACGTTAATGTCATCATTTAATAGTATTAGATCTATAAATCATCAATTATTATCCGTTAATGTAAACAAAATTGCATTAGACGCACGAGATGATAAAAGGTTCTATGCTTCTGTAAATGACATAGACTCGTTACCTTGGGGTCATTATAAATTAAAATAATTTCTCAATATTTTCTTAATATGAAAACTGTATCTGAAATCTTATTGCAAGAAAATTAAAAAAAAAATGTGTCAATTATAAAACTATTTTAATGAAAATAAAACGCTTTAATCTGTAACGTACATGTATCATTTCTCATTATCTCTTATCAGCCTTGAGCCTAGAAGATAGCTGCCCCAGCCTTGATGCAGCATCCTAGCTCAAAAACTCTGAGTGAAAGCCCCCCCCCCCCCGCGCGCGCACCCTCGGCGAACGCACGACGATTCAGTTCTTTTTTTTTATTACCGCTTCTTAACCGATCGCACCCAATTTGCCTGATAGCCGAGGGCGTTAGGTGGACGGCTTTGCAAACAGCGGGCACCGGGTTCGAATCTTCCTTTCATACGCGCAACGGCGAAAAAAATTTTCATTAAGCACAATTAACCAACCACGTCACGCAACCGACCTCTAACGAACGATTTCAGAACTTCTATGTTCGCGTCTCTCTCGCCGATTTACAGACCACGTCACGCAACCGACCTCTAGCGGACGATTTCTGAACTTCTATATTCGCGTCTCTCCTTGTCTCTTGTGTCTCTCTCTTATACACCCTCAGGTATATGACTAAAAAACTCCGACGGAAGTCCATAAGAATAACATGGGAAAAAAAAGGGGCGTGGCTGCCTTTCTTACCTACTAATACAGGCTGTTCCATGCGAAAAAAAGCTTGTAATAAAAGATATCTCAACAACTTCACATTCAATTGTTGAAAAAGACTAACAAATTTGTAACTCTGTGGCTCCAAAAATAAAAAAGTTAGCAATGGTACCGACTTACTTTGTAAAGGTCTTCTCAAAACAACGCGGTACGGCGCGGCGGGAGCGGGAACGAACACAACGCAGGATTGAATTCTGTGGCGGAATATCTAAGCGGGATATCGCTTTCATGTAAACGCTTAGATATCCCGCCACAGAATTCAATCCCGCGTTGCGTTCGCTCCCGCTCCCGCCTACCGCGTTGGTTTGAGAAGACCTTAAAGGCTATATAGTCGTATCCTAATCATACGTTATATTCATTGTTTATTGCTAGTCATTTTTTTTATAGCAGACGGCTCGGTGATATTTCGCAATTTTTTACTTTCTGTAAGAAAGTTGGATTATTATACAGGGATATTCACATAAACCGTTCGTTAAAAGTTTTCAAGGTTGCAGTTCACGTAGATATTTGAAATTTAAGGAGCAAGGGTTTTCCGTGGAGATCTCTTTAAATAAAATAAAATTGCCTTTGTATCACTTCCGGTTGTACCGGAAGTCGCTATCAACTCGCTTATTTTAAATGGAATGCTATATTTTTTATCACGTTTTTGAATTCTACATGTAAAAATATGTTAAATTGCAATACATTTCCCTATCTCTAAAATGCATCATTTTTGAGATATTTTGAATTTTCTTAGAAATTTGGATTCTGCAATCTGATTTTCAAAAAATTATAACATAGCTGTTATTGAAGCAATTTTATTTGTAATAGCTAATATTGTATTTGAAGCTTTAAGGTTCTTAAAAATTCCATCAGCATAATCTATTAAGCTACAGGGTGTCTAAAACGCACCGCTCCACTCGAAGATATTCAAACACAGAAAAATACTTTTTTTCAAATGGAATGACCGATATTTTAATGCACCATTGTATGTGGAATCAAATGCTGCGTCGAACTGTACTAGCATTCCCTATACCTAACTTTAACAGTTTTTGAGTTATGAAACATTTTCGATTAATTCAAAGAAAATTACAATTTTAATAGGTCAAATATTTTTAATTTTATTAAGATAGCATGGAAATTATAACAACGATTACTGTTACTACAAATTTTGTAGTCAACCAAAGAAAATAGAATTTGGCAAGTGGAAATTCACAAATTTTAATAGTTCTTTAATCATCCTTCTCTTAGGACGCTTGTGATCTTATAAAACGAAAAAGCATGAATTTCATTACTTTAAATTGAAGAATAAAATAGCTGCTAGTTTGCAATTCTCTGGATTAGCGTGAAAGTATTTTAAAACCATTGTCTAATTATCTTCGTTATTTGTTACTGATCTTCGTACATTTTATTTTTCCAAATTGTATAAAGTTAGGTTCAAACTTTCCAAACTGTGTTTTATTCATAGGAGACAAGAGGAGTACATTTGATTGAACACACATTCTCTGCTCTGAACAATTTTAGATCATTCTTCATGAATTTAAAAAATAGATTTAAAATATCAGCGTTTGAGTAATTTTGATTTTGATTCTCAAATTTTTTTTGCTTTTGCTTAAAATTTGTAGTAACAGGAAACGTTAAATGCAATTGTTTGTTGTTTTCATAACTATATCAACAACATTAAAAATATTTGACCTATTAAAATTGTAATTTTCTTTGA